>JAFMOD010001343.1:29102-51081 GCA_019802435.1 Corydoras maculifer | reverse complement strand
CCCTCTCTCGTCCTCCCTTTCTCTTCCTCTCTCTCTCCTTTCTTTCCTCTCTCTCTCTCTCTCTCTCTCTCTCTCTCTCTCTCTACATTTCTCTTCCTCCCTCTCTCGTCCTCCCTTTCTCTTCCTCTCTCTCTCCCTTCTTTCCCCTCTCTCTCTCTCTCTCCCCATCCTTTCCTCTCTCTCTCTCTCCCTTTCTCTTTCTCTCAATTTTTTTTAATTTCAATTTAAAAGCTTTATTTGCATGACAAATGTACATTTGTGTTGCACAAAGCTGGTTAATAATGAAATAATAAAAATAAAAACAATTACAAATTTACAAAATTACAAAAATGTACATAATATACAAATACAATGAGTTATGATGTACATATATTTATAAATATTTAAATAAAATTAAAGGTGTGTGTGTGTTGGTTTGGTCACTCTCTGTCTCTCTCCTGGTGGCAGGTATATGTATACAGTACACTGCCAGTACACAGCTCTCCCTGTGTTCCCCCAGTAGGTGGGGCAGTTTTTGGGTGGGGGTGAGGGAGGTGAAGTTGGGGATGATGTGTGTGAATTTGTTGTACTATTTTTCTCTGATGTCAGTGTATTTGATGCATTCGTTGAGGAAGTGCAGCTCTGTCTCGGTTTTGTTCTGGGGACATCGCTGACACACCCTCTTCTCTCGTGGCAGCCAGGACTGCCTGTTTTGCCCCGTCTCGATGGCCAAGTGATGTGCGCTGAGTCTGTACCTGGTCAGGGTGTGTCTCAGTCTGGGGTCTGTCACACGGCTCAGATAGGCTGCCGGTGTGTACGGCCGGTTTAGGGTCAGATAGCATTCCATTTTACGTTGGGACTGACTTTCGGTTTCCCACTGGTTTAAATACTTACCTTTGAGTTTTTGAGTGATTTGGTTGGTCCGAATCGGGACTGAGACTTGACGCTGATCCTTAGTCTATGGTGTGTGAGTGTGTGTGTGTGCGTGTGTGTGTGTGTGGTGCTGCAGTGACTCAGGATCAGTTGGATGAGGGGACTGCTGTGTTTGCTCATCTCTTGGGATTGCAGAGCTTTGTAATGATAGGTGTGATGGTCGCTCTCTTTCAGGTGTTTGTAGAATTTAATTGCCCTTTTTTGTATTTTAATATTTAAAGGGTAACGGCCTAATTCTGCCCTGCATGCTTTGTTTGTGGTGTGTCTGTGCACCTTTATTTTACAGAATTCTGCATGCAGGGTCTCAATTGGAAGCTTGTTCCATTTGTTTGGTTGTTGCTGAGTCAGCGGACCCCACACCTCACTGCCATACAGGGCAATTGGTTCAATAACCCCTTCTTATATTTTAAGCCAAATTCTGACTGGAATTTCTATGGAGGTTTGTTTTTTTATGGCGTAGAAAGCTCTGCGTGCTTTTTCTCTCAGTTCATTCACTGCCAGGTTAAGTTTGAAGCTTCCAGAGGAGCTGATGGTGAGGCTGAGATAGTGTAGTTTTTTGCGTGTTGGATTTGGTGTGTTCCTAATGTGAATGTGTGGTTTATTCTCTGAGAGCTGGATCTTTTTTGGAAGGTTAGGATTTTAGTTTTCTTGAGGTTAACTGTCAGGGCCAGGTCTGACAGTACTGCTGCAGCAGGCCCAGGTCGTCTGCATACAGTAGGAGTTTTTACCTCTGAGTGGTGGAGAGTGAGACCGGGTGCTGGAGAACTCTCTAAGATGGAGGCGAGTTCGTTGATGTAGATGTTAAATAATGTGGAGCTTAAACAGCAGCCCTGTCTCACTCCCCGCCTCTGAGAGAGAGAGTCTGTCCTTTTGTTGCCGATTCTTATTCCACACGTGTTTCCTGTGTACATAGATTTATTCAGATTGTATGATTTACCCCCCACACCACTTTCCAACATTTTATAAAATAGCCCTTCATGCCAGATTGAATCGAATGCTTTTTTAAAGTCAATAAAACGTGCAAATATTTCATAGTTATTTTGCATCACATATTTGTCTATCATGGTGTGTAGGGTGTAAATGTAATTTGGTAGAAAAACAATTTGACTTTTACTCAGGACATTGTGTTCCGTAAGGAGGTTTAGTAGCCGTGAGTTAATTATGCTACAGAATAACTTCCCCAGATTACTGTTCACACAGATGCCTCTGTAATTATTAGGGTTGAATATATCTTCACTTTTATATATCGGAGTTATTAAACCTTGATTCCAGATTTCAGGGAAGGTACCTACACTCAGAACCAGGTTATATAGTTTTAATATGGCCAGGTGGAATTTATTGCTGGAGTGTTTGATCATTTGGTTGAGAGTCCCGGGGCTTTGTTTGGTTTTAGGTGGTTAATTTTCTTTTGGAATTCCTGATTTGTAATTAAGTAGTCTAAAGGGTTCTGCTGGTCTTTGAAGATTTTTTCCAGCTCTATTAGTTTACGGCTGATTTGTTTTTGTTTTGGGTTTGTATTTGCTTCTACGTTTTTGTACAGAGATTGGAAGTGTTCGGTCCAGATTTCTCCATCTTGGATTGCTAATTCTTCCTTTTTTCTTTTCTATAGTTTGCTCCAATTTTCCCACCCAGAACTGGTGTATGTTGACGGACTCCTCGATTATTGTCAGTTGATTCTTTACGTGTTGTGCTTTTTTGGTTCTGAGTGTACGTTTATATTGTTTGAGTGTCTCCCTCACTCTCCCTCCCTTCTCTCTCTCTCAAGATTCAAAGTAGAAAATAATAATACAATAAGGTGAAGAATTAAGATAAAAGTAGAAATAATAAAATAAAGTAAAAATGTTTTAAAACATTCTATATATATATATATATATCATGACCCGACTGTGACCTAACCACACAGACAACAAAGCAAAGCAATTTTTACATGATCTTGAGTTTGTGGATAGATATGAAGAGAGCAGGGCATTGTGGGTCAACAACTAATTTCACTGAACAATTCTGAAAGTCAAAGTTAGCACATATTTCTTAATCTAGGCATCTAAAGCTGGTAGAACGTTGGTACAACGATGTAAATGAGATTTTTTTTCTGCGTTTCAATGTTAGGATTTTAAAATGTGAGACGTCATCGTTCCTTTCATAGACGCCGTAACTTTTCATGTTTCCACGGTGGACTTTATTGCTAAAGGAAGCGTTTGATGGCTGTTCTAGACGCTCAGAACTGATCTTATTTTATTGTCTTCTGTATGTAAGTTAGTTTGTCCTTGACCGATTTTTTTTTCCCCAGTGATCGATATCAAACTGGAAAAGTCTCCCGAACTGCCGGTGACCGAGAGCAGCTGCTCTTGCTAGTAACCACCACGGAACCACACCAGCTTGGCCTCGTCCTGACCGACAGCTTGTCTCACGGTGGCCCCCGTGCCATTAGTCAAGAGCTTTCTTTTTTTTTATTATTATTTGGTTCTCCTGACTCAGTGACTTTTCAGAGTAATCATCTAGATGTGCTGCTCTGTAATAGAACTGATGATCAAAATATGTGTTAAAGGGAAGAAAAAAAAAAGTCAAATTCTCAATATGGGCTTAGCCCGATTCTGAATGCATGCCATTGTGTATGACTGCAGGCCGACCCGGTTTGGTTGCCCCCCCCTCGCACCTCTTGAGCATTTATTGGCCGTCTGCTTTCATTTGATCCCCAAATCGGACCTCACATCACGATCCCTTGCCTAATCTGAAGCATAATCTCCAAGCTCTGGATTCAAATCTTAAGTTAATGGAGAATTTGGGATGATGGGAGCTCGGGTTTTGTGTTTTATGGTGTCGTTGGGTGATAGGAAAATTTCATTGAACGTTTTTCTGACTTTTTTCTCTGCGTTCTGCTCAGATCCCTAAATGTCCGTAAATGTTCCCGAGATGTGCTTTAAGATCTCTCACGTTCTCTTAAAAATCCCTCAGTCAACCAAGAATACGATTAAAGACATGGGTTGTTAAAACGAGGGACTAGATATATTCTGGTGTACTGAATTTCAGCAGCTGTATCTGTTCTCTCTGAGCTCAATTATATTGGTTTTGCCTCGTGTTTGGTACACCTTTGTAGAACCAGCATGCTGTCCAGGCTTGATCAACACAAAACTGCGCGTTTTTATTTATTCATACACACACACACACACACACATATATATATATATATATATATATATATATATATATATATATATATATATATATATATATATCCAAATCAAAGCATTGTGATAGTGTAGAGCCAGAGGTTTCAGTGAGCAGTGTGTCTGGAGTTTTGTTTCTTCTATGCAGCTCGTGCTCAGCGTGAGGAACGATATCAAGTCGAAGTCATGTGTTTTACTAACTGCCTGCTTTATATTAATTTATTTCTCTCACTTAATGCAGAAAGTACGCCGTACGCTTGGCCCCTCGATGGCAGCAAACACTCTGTTGGTGTTTCTGCTTCTGCTCCCGTACCATAGAGACCTGGTCATCCTGTTCCAGCCTCGCTCTTCCTCTCCTCTCTCAGCTGTATGCTCTTGTATGTCCTTTTAAGAATATAGCCTGTCTGGATCTATAGTGCACACAAACACCTGTATGTACATTAAACACCCCACCGATACACTGCAAGCTTGTTTTAGTATTTGACATTATTCAGATATGTAAGTATTTAATGACGCGAAGAAAAAAAAAAAGAAAAACAATTGTCGTAACTGATTTAATACTCTTGCTGTGTATTATTCGGATGTGTTTGTCTATTTGAAACATGCTGTCTACTAGTGTTTAGCTAAATCCGTGTGGAAATCTGCTGTATAAAAGGAAGGAGCTGTATCACATCAAATAAAGATATTTCACTTGAGAAGCTGTTTGTTTCTATTTTTTTTAGGGGGGGTGATTTAAATGTAATTCTGTAGTTTCTCTCGAGTAGCACAGGCCTCTGATATCTGTGATATGCGAGTTGTTTTTAAAAAGAAAAAAACGAACAGGCTCTGTGGGTTTGCAGCACGTTTTTAACTTTTAAACTTGGTTTCTGTTTTCGTACTTTTCAGGTTGAGCTGGTTCTCCGGCTCGTTTTCTTTACGTGAAGCAGATTGTTCTGGACAATCGTCCTGAAGACAAAATGTTGGTCGTTAACAGAGGAATGAACACCTCACCGCTGTGTCGTCATCACAAACGGTTTCGATGTGTGAATGGGAACCGAGTCAGAACCTTCATTCATTCATTATCCTCCACGTAATACTCTTGGGTCTTGGGGGTTCCCCGCCCATGTCCATCCAGGGGAGAATAAATATACATTCATTCATTCATCATCCTCCACTGTATCCTCTATGAGCGTCGCGGTGGGGTTATATATATTATATTATATTTATATATATATGTGTGTGTGTGTGTGAATGTTTCGGGTGTTGGGCAGATACACTCACGGCAGGGTACCTGTCTGGGGCAATTTGGAGCATTAAATATGCCTTGAATCCATGATTTTAGACTAGGAGACCGGAGAACCCGGAGGAATCCCACACGTGAACGCGGGAAGAACATGGAAACTCCACCTAGATAATGATTTGAACCTGGATCCCCATCACTGAGAGGAGAACATGCTAAACATGAAGCCACCGTGATGTCCAAGTCAGCACTTTTTTTTAAAATTACAATTGCCATCGACAGATCGTTTGGGATGGATTACCGATTATGACGTAGACATTTAAAAGCATATTTTATTGTGGTTTTAATTTAAAACCATGTGTGTCTATTTCTCTGTATATGTATCTTAAATATATAAAATGGGCTTAGTGGTTAGCACGTTCGCCTCTTAGCGCTAGGGATTCCCAGTTCAAATCCCAATCTGGGTGGAGTTTCCATGTTCTCTCCGTGTCTGCATGGGTTTCCTCTGGGTTCTCCGGTTTCCTCCCACAGTCCAAAAACATGGATCAAGTCAATTGAGTTCTCCAAATTGCCCCTATAAAGTGTGTTTGTGTGAGTGAGTGTGTGCCCAGCGATAGATTGGCGCCCTGTCCTGGGTGTATCTGCCCAGCGTCCGAGACGTTCTCCCCTGGATGGGCATGGCGAACCCCACCGCGACCCTAATAGAGGATAAAGCAGAAGATAATGAATGAATGAAAAATATATAAAATATATATATTTCTTGGGCAGCATGGTGACTTGGTGTTTAGCATGTTCTCCTCTCAGCACTAGGGATTCCCGGTTCAAATCCCAATCTGGGTGGAGTTTGCATGTTCTCCCCGTGTCCGTGTGGGTTTCCTCCGGGTTCTCCTGTTTCCTCCCACAGTCCAAAAACATGGCTCAAGATCAATTGAATTTTCCAAACTGCCCTATATAGAGTGTGTGTGTCTGTGTGTGTATATATATTTCTTATTCTGTCACGCTGCCAAAATCAACCAACAAAATTCATTCATTCTTTATCCTCTAGTAGGGTCGCGGTGGGGTTCCCCATGCCCATCCAGGGGAGAACGTCTCGGGCGCTGGGCAGATAGACCCAGGACAGGGCGCCAATCCATCTCTGGGCACACACTCACTCACACACATACACACACTATATGGGGCAATTTGAAGAATTCAATTGACTTGATCCATGTTTTTGGAATGTGGGAGGAAACCGGAGAACCCGGAGGAAACCCACGCGGACACAGGGAGAACATGGAAACTCCACCCAGATGGGGATTCGAACCGGGAATCCCTAGCGCTGAGAGGCGAACGTGCTAAACCACTAAGCCACCGTGCCGCCTCAACCAACAACATTAAACATAAAAACATTCCGCACACGGTGCTTTGTAGTTCTGAATCGATTCTGTGTCGACTCCTCTGCGTGTTGACTCTGTGAGTCAGTATCAGTACACACGCTGACGCAGCGCGAAACGGCCGGCACGCCTCAAAGTCCGGACGGAAGTGAGAGTCGCAGTGAGTCTATAAAAAGGTAAATGGGGCAGAGGGTTTGGGGCAGAGTGTTGTTCTCTGATTTCTTTTGTTGAGCTAAACCCTCACCTCCGATTGGCTGCCGAAAGGGAGCTGCGGACCAATCGCCGTCGAGCAGCTGGTGATCTTTCACACCTGGACTGATCGCGGAAGCGGGATAAGCGCCGTCAGCTTCGCGCCGCAGGTTCGAGTCTCAGGTGAGTCCGAGTGTCCGGGGGACAAACACAGAGCGGGCCGCCGTCCGGGAGAGCAGCCGCGGGGGTCAGAGGAGCCGCCGACCGAGAGAGCAGCCGCGGGGGTCAGAGGAGCCGCCGACCGGGAGAGAAGCCGCGGGGGTTCCTGTGAGGGCTGTGCCGGCGCTGCAGCCATGTCGCTGGGTTCGGGCATCATTCCGGGAGAGGCTCACTTTAACGACTTCAAACGGCAGTGTTTAACGACCGAGAACTGGCAGAACAAATACAACAAGAACGGGATGGAGGTGTGGGTGGAGGTTCCACCTGTCTCCACTTCACCTCAGAGCAACAAGACGAACTTCTCCAAAGTTCACAAAGTGAAGGTAAGAGTTCAGTTCACTGCTCACAGGTGTCTCACATTTATGGTGTATGCATGATTATTTTTTTTAAATTATATTTATGAGGGCGGCACAGTGGCTTAGTGGTTTAGCATGTTCTCCTGTCAGCACTAGGGATTCCCGGTTCGAATCCCAATCTGGGTGGAGTTTACATGTTCTCCCTGTGTCTGCGTGGGTTTCCTCTGGGTTCTCCGGTTTCCTCCCACAGTACAAAAACATGGATCAAGTCAATTGAATTCTCCAAATTGCCCCATATAGAGTGTGTGTGTGAGTGAGGGTGTGTCCAGCGATAGATTGCCCCCCCCTGTCCTAGGTGTGTCTGCCCAACACCCAAACGTTCTCCCCTGGATGGGCATGGAGAACACCCCCCCCCCCCGTGCGACCCTAATAGAGGGTAAAGCAGAAGATAATGAATGAATATATTTGTGTGTGTGCGCATATGTCTTGTTACTTTGAGGCAAATATATATATATATATATATAATTTATTTACCTCAAAGTAACAAGATGAACTGCTCCAAAGGTAAGAGTGTTCAATTCACTGTTCACAGGTGTCTCACACTTGTGGTGTATCCATTAAAAAAAATCTATCACTGGACACTCACACACACACACGCTCTATATGGGGCAATTTGGAGAATTCAATTGACCTTGATCCGTGTTTTTGGACTGTGGGAGGAAACCGGAGAACATGGGAAACATGGAAACTCCACCCAGACGGTGATTCGAACCAGGAATCCCCAGCGCTGAGAGGAGAACATGCCAAGCCACAGTGCTGCCCCATATATATAATATTTTAGTATCTTCTGCTTTATCCTCTACTAGGGTCATGGGGGCAGGGCCCCTTGCCCAATCAGGGGAGAACGTTTCAGGTGCAGGGCAGATACAGGGTGCCAATCTATCACTGGGCTCACACTCATTCACATAAACGCACTCTATATGGGGCAATTTGGTGAATTCAATTTGCCTTGATCCATGTGGATCCATGTTTTGGACTGTGGGAGGAAACCGGAGAAGACGAACAGATGGACTACAGAGTGGAACTGTAGAAATACAAAGTCCATCTTTATGGTCAGTAGATCTGAGAACATGGATACCCTAAAGGTGGCTTACATGTAAGTTTTGGATCTTCTGTCAGAGAAACGTGGCTGACGGTCTCTCCCTCTATTGGTTCCGTCTGGTGATTCACATGAGGAACCGGCGCAGATTAATAAGGATGATGTGTAGAACTGGACCGTCTGGTAGAACTTCCCATTTGCTGTGCTCTCTTGGCAGTGAAGACCATGTTGTTCTCCCACTTCAGGTCCCTAAAGGACACAATGGAACCAAGGAACTTCACAGTGGAAATATAATCCACTCGTATGTGTCCAGCTCTGTTTATGCAACCCCCCTAGTGATCCTCGGTCCTCACAAGGGTTCCCTCTTAAAAACCCTCAACACCGGCAAAATTTTTGGGTCACTTTAGTTTGTTCTTTGATGGTTCAGGCTTAAAACACTGTAAAGCTGCTTTGAGACAATGTTCTATGTAAAAAGTTCAGTTTGACCATGTTAATGAGGGTGGGGAGGGGGGGGGGTGAGACCAGCTTCTTGAGGAACTGTTACGGAACCTTCTGACTCACTGGGGTTCTAATGACGTTTATTCTCTTCCACAGTGTAAAATTACGATTAACGACGTGTCTGCCGCGACGATGTACGACGTTGTACACGACAATAAGTATCGGAAAACGTGGGACCCCGCGATGCTCGAAAGCTTTGAGATCGCTCGCGTTGGGCACAACGCTGATGTGGGCTACTACTCGTGTAAGTCTCCCCCTCCACGGCTTTTCTTTGTTTCCCAGTTAACGTTATCTGTGATAATTATAATGTCTTCGTGTTACTCAACGTTTTTAAAGTCATAAGTATTGCTTGTATGCCACATTTGAACTGTTATAACAAACATTAAAACCTCCAGATGCTACCTCGTCATTAATCTTCATTGTAAAACTCATTAAATCTGTTTGGCTGAGCCGTTTGTCCAGCCGTGACATCATTAACAATAATGCACACCTCTCGTATCAATGTGTGATATACATTATTTTCCAGATGTTTTGTATAAACTGCGCTCTGTAATTGTGGTGATGTCTGATCGTTAGAGAAACCGGAATCCTGTTACTCAGCGTTCACTTTAAAACCCAGACTAGATTACGTCACGGAAGCCCAGGTTATTAACGTTTATGCTTTAAATAAACACATTTATTTATCAAAACTTGTTTTTTTATTGTAGTGTGTTTGTGTTTTATTATACAAAGGATTGAAATCAAAGTGATTTCACATCTCTCAACATGCTCAAATTATTCACAGTTTATAAACAGGTCATTCTGCACCATAAAGCTGATTGGCTGGGCCGTGTGTGACATCATTAAGAATAACACACGCCTCTGAGTACTTCACATTTGTATCAATGCGTGATGTACAATACATTATTTTCCTCGATGTAGTTTATAAACTGTTTTCTGTAATTTGGCCACTGGATAAAAGTGTTAAATCGTTAGAGAAACCGGAATCCTATTACTCAGCGATCAGCGTTCATTTTAATTACGTCGCGGAAACTCAGATTATTAACGACTTTGCTTTTAATAAACGCGTTAATGAAT
The DNA here is from genome assembly GCA_019802435.1 of Corydoras maculifer. Classification (NCBI taxonomy): domain Eukaryota; kingdom Metazoa; phylum Chordata; class Actinopteri; order Siluriformes; family Callichthyidae; genus Corydoras; species Corydoras maculifer. The sequence goes on along the minus strand of JAFMOD010001343.1, from coordinate 41,035 downwards.
CAAGCCTTGTTTTTTTTTATTTATTATAGTGTTTGTAAGTGTTTGACTAAAGCAATAACACACTCGAGGTTGTGTATTATTGTGAATAAATCACGGGAAAAAGGTGTGACTGTACTACACTTTTATAGTTTTATATATATATATATAGTTACACTTTTATAGTTTAGGGACTAATTACACCTCTCAATGGCATTTATTTACAATAATGCCACGCCCTCTCATACTCCTGAACTGAACTTAATATTCAAACGGAGCAGTTTATATCGTTAGTTCCTGTTTTCCTCTGAACACGCCTCTGTACGTTACTCGTGGTTAAATAATTCGTGTAAATAATTTGTCCTACGTTCTCCTGATTCACAGGGCTCTGTCCCAAACCGCTCCAAAACAGAGACGTGGTGACGCTGCGTTCGTGGCAGGCGTCCGAAGATGAATACGTGATCGTCAACTACTCTGTAAAACACCCGGTATGAGCTTCTCCGTTCTCTTGTTATAGGTCTGTTGGTTGCTTGGACGAGTGTGTTGTTGACGTGTCGTGTTGTGTTTTATAGAAATACCCTCCGAGAAAAGACCTGGTGAGGGCCGTGTCTATTCTGACGGGTTACCTGGTGAAGGCGACCGGCCCAGACAGCTGCGCCTTTATTTACCTTTCACAGGCCGATCCCCGAGGTGAGTGTGTGTTTGTGCGTGTGGGGGGGATAATGGGTAAAGTTTACAGGACTGTAGGAGACCGTGAGGGAGAAGCGTACTCAAAACGGAGATATGAAGAATAATGATCACTCTGTCTGTGGGCGGCACGGTGGCTTAGTGGTTAGCACGTTCGCCTCTCAGCGCTAGGGATTCGAGACGTTCTCCCCTGGCTGGGCATGGGGCATATAATATATCTATGTGGGGCATATAATATATCTATGTATGTGTGTGTAAATATATATGTGTATGTGTGTGTGTTTATATGAACGTCTCGAATCCCTATTCTTTTCTTTTGCTTGATTGACATGACAAATGTTGCTTTTGCTTTATTGACATGACATTCGTATTGTCAAAGAATATTATATACAGATAAAATTACAGGAATAAAGAAACAAATACAACTTATGTTTATTAAGATTAATAAAGATTGTGTGTGTAAATAAACAATAATAGTAATGATTATATGAAAAATGCAAATATTATATTATATATGGTAATAGTGGGGAAAAAATAATAAATAAAAACAAGACAAGAAATATACATATACAGGTGTGTGTGTGTGTGTATGGATGCAGGCGTGTGTATGGAGTAAGGAATAGGGTTTTATGGTTGGAGGTTTGGGATTATTGTATGTGTGTTTGGGGGGTGGGGGTGGTTATCAGGTGGTTGACTCACTGTCCCGGTGTGTGTGACACTCCTGTACATATCTGGCTGCAGTGGGGGCTGATGGACCATCTCCTAATAAAACGGCCAGCTTCTGGTTCTCTGTGAGGGTTCTAGAGCTGCTCATCTCTCTCTCTAATTGGTTGAAGTATTTGTCTCTGATGGCGGTGTACTTCTGTACTTCTCTGATGGCGGTGTACTGGCAGTTCAGGAGGAAGTGCCCCTCTGTCTTCACCTCCCCTGTCCTGCAGTGAGCGCACAGTCTCTCCTCTTTGGGGGTCCAGGACATTTTTTAAAACCTGCCCCTCTCGATGGCCAGGCTGTGGTCACTCAGTCTGTATTTGGTGAGGAGATCTGTCCCTGCTCCGTGTCTCGGACAGTGATGAGATATGTGGACAGGGTGTAGTCCTGTTTTAGGGTCAGATAACATTGTAATCTGGTTTGGGTTCTCCAATGTTCCAGATAGGTGTTTTTGAGCTGGTTTATAATTTGGGTGACTCTGATTGGTGATTGGGGAGCAGTGCTGGTCTGAGAGTCGGAGGTATGGGTCCGTCTCTGGACCAGCTGACACAGGGGACTCTTTGTGGGGTTCAGCTCTTGGGTTTGAAGGGCCTAAAATTGTAGACTTGTTTCAAGACTTTATTTGAGGTGCATCCAGAATTTAAGAGCTTTTTTTTCTATATGAATAATTAGTGGGTATCGTCCTAATTCAGCCCTGCATGTTATTTGGTGTTTTTCTTTAAACATGTAGCATCATCCTGCAGAATTCTACATGTAGGGCTTCAGTGGAATGCTTGTCCCATCTAGTGTAGTCATGGTGGCTGAGTGGACCCCATACTTCACTACCGTACAGCGCAATGGGCAGGATTATACTGTCAAAGAGTTTTAACCAGATTGGGATGTGGATCTTATTAAATTAGTTTTTAATTGTATAGAGGGCTCTGCAGGCTTTATCTCTTAGTGCATTCACTGCCGGGCCGAAGCCTCCCGAGGTGCTGATTTGTAGACCTAGGTATTCATAATTGAGGGTGTGTCTCCTAAACTGAAGACATATCTGTTCTGGCCTTCTTTTGAAAGATCATGATTTTGGATTTGTTAGGGTTTACTGTCAGGGCCTAGGTCTGACAGTACCTCTGTAGCAGATCTAAATGCTGCTGAAGTCCCGTTTCTGTGGGGGACAGCAGCACCAGGTCATCTGCATAGAGGAGGAACTTTACCTCTGTCTGAGTGTGAGGCCGGGGCTTGCAGATCGCTCCAGTAACGACGCCAAATCATTAATATAGATATTAAAGAGGGTCGGAGACAAACTGCAGCCCTGCCTGACACCACGCCCCTGAGTAAAGACCTTTACTGCCAATTTTTACTCCACATTTGTTATTGACATACATCGATTTAATGATGTCATAGACTTTACCTACTACACCATTTTGAATAATTTTTCAATAAAGTCCTTTTAAAATTTATAAAACATGCAAAAACTTTGGACTGATTTAGTTTCTGTAACTGATGTTGGATTAGGGTGTGTAGGGTGTAGATGTGGTCAGTGGTTCGATAATTTGGTAGAAAGCCAATCTGTCCTTTACTTAGGACACTGTGTTTGGTAAGGAAGGCCTGTATCCAGGCGTTAATGGATACAGCAGAATACCTTCCCCAGGTTACTGCTCACACAGATGCCCCTGTAGTTGTTGGTGTCAAATTTGTCTCCACTCTTGTAGATGGGGGAGATGAGCCCCCTGTTCCATACCCCAGGAAAGCAGCCAGATTGGAGGATGACGTTGAAGAACCTGAGCAGAGCCTGTAGGAGCTGAGGACTGCTGCACTTCAGCATCTCAGTCCTGATGCTATCAGCTCCACAGGCTTTTCTGGCTTTCAGTTTTTTTATTTGATTTATTAACTCTCTGTATGGGATGTGATAATCAGTTGGGTTTTGGTAGTTTTTTTTATTGTAGATTCTAATATATTTAGTTTGTCTATGATTTCTTGTTGTTCAGAATTGAGATTGTCTGCTGGTATTTGTTCATATAATTTTTCAAAATACTGTTTCCAGATGTTTGGGTCCTCTATGGCCAGATTATGTGACTTGTTGTTTTTCAGGTTGTTCCACAATTCCCAGAATTGAGTTTGATTTAATGGAGTTTTGAATTTTTTAGAGATAATGGGTGTAATGTTTGTGTTTTATGTCGTAAAATCTTTTTGTATTACTTTAGAGTTGGAGTATAATTTAATCGGATTTGATGGTTGGTAGGTTCTCTATGTTTTTGGTTTGATAGTTGTCGTAATTTATTTCTAATTCTTTTGCAGTCTTCATCAAACCATTCCTCTGTTTTTGTTTTGGTTTTTGATTTGGTGTTTAATTTGAGGCCTACAATCTGAGCCAATTTTATAAAATATTCTGTTCATTTTTGAAGTTGCTTTATTAATACCTGATTGGTTTAGATCAAATGGTTCTGAGAGGAAGTTATTAATTTGGTTAATGATGGTGGAATCAACAGCAGATTTAAATTGAGTTTCACTCTCATGGCTCCATTTAAATGTTGGATTTAATTTAAACATGTTGCAGGTGTGTTGCTCAGGTGTAATGGTTTGATTCTGACTGATTCTTTTGAGGTAAATATTGATTTGGCAGTGATCAGAAAGTGGGAGTTGTGGTCTGACAGTGAATGCACTGATAGTGGAGGGGTCCAGGTCAGTGATCGCATAATCGACTACACTAGCTCCAAGAGCTGAGGAGTATGTGAACCTCCCAAAGGAGTCCCCTCGGGTCCTACCATTAACTATATACAGACTAGAGGATCAACAGAGGGGCACTAATTCCCTTCCATACCTGTTCAAGGTGTGGTCAGGGTTGTTCCTTTGGGGGCAGATGGTGCTGAAGTTGATGGGGGGGGGGGTGTTGGATTGTTGCCAGAATCATCATGTATGTTATCCTCTATTCCTGTTTTGGCATTTACATCTCCAATCAGTATGACATTACCCTGGGCCTGGATATGTCTGATTTCCTGTTGGAGATTCTCAAGTTTTCTTGATAGTATGGGGATTCTAGAGGGGGCGCATAAGATGCACAGATGAAGATGTCATTTTCACATTTTTTTAAAAGTAATTTTAGCCAGATATGTGTAAGATGTCTTTTTGCTTTTGATAGATGTGCCGCAAAATCATCTTTACACCATATCAATACCCCCCTCTTTAAACCATGTCTCTAATATTATAATTGTCTTGGTCAGAGATGTTTTTCAGAAAATCTAAATTTGTGGTTTTAAAGCCAAATGTCTGAGTATAGTCCTTGGATGTTCCAGGAACAGATCGTGAGTGATTTCAATCAAAGTGAATTATTATATATTGATTATTAGCTATATACAGCAGAAAGAAAAAATATAATTAATTAAATCATAAGAAATATATACATAGTATTATGTTTGAAATTTAATTTATCCAATAATTTTACAGACGAGCTGGAGTAGCTGCCTCACTTCATCTATGGCTGGATAGTCTGGTTGTTTAATACCAGATACTAGCTGTGTGTAGGAGGGGTGGTTTGTTGGTGGTAGTATCTGTGGTGTAGTGTGTGGCAGGGGTCCATTAGGTCCTGCAGACCAGCGCTGGGATCTGCTTGGTGTTGTGTTGTGACATTGAGGTCTGGTAGATGCTGCAGTTAAATGCTGGGGTCTGGTTGATGTTGCAGAGATCTGGTGGATGTTGAGTTCCTGGGTGCAGTTCTGCTGTGTCCTGCTGTGCTGGGCGAGGTTCTGTTAAGTGTGCCTCTCTGGTGTTGCATTTTGTTTGTTTGATTTCCTTTGTGGCGTTGAGGTGTTCTAAACCTTGGAGTGTGTCTCTTTCTCTCTCACTCTGTGTGTGTGTGTGTGTCTCTCTCTCTCTCTCACTCTGTGTGTGTGTGTGTGTCTCAGTCTCTCTCTCTCACTCTCTCTCTCACTCTGTGTGTGTGTCTCTCTCTCTCTCTCTCTCTCTCACTCTGTGTGTCTCTCTCGCCCCTGCGCAAGGATGACACCCAAAATCGTATGTTAATCTATTTCTTTCTTTGTGTTGTGTGTCTCTCTCTCTCTCTTTCTGTCTCCATCTGGGTCTTTCTCTGTCTGTCTGTCTGTCTCCATCTGTGTGTCCTCATTTGCTGATCGCTGAGTAACAGGATTCAGGTTTCTCTAACAATTTAATCGCCCTCTAGTGGCCAAATTACAGAACACAGTTTATAAACATCAGTGAAAATGTGTTGTATATCATACAATAATACGAATGTGAAGCAGATGGACTACAGAGGTGTGTTCTTGGTTATGATGTCACACTTGGCTCAGCCAATCAGATTTAATGAGTGGAAAGACCCGTTTTAAATCAATCAACATGCTCTAATTAATGTAACAGCTTATATATGTTTTGTGGTTGCAGATCAATTAACTAAACTCTGAATAAAACTAATTAGTTTAGTTAATTTTTTTTCTCTCCGTAGTGAAAATAATAATGACATTCTCTTGTCGTATTTGTTAGGTTCTCTTCCTAAGTGGGCGGTGAACAAAGCAACACAGGTCATGGCCCCCAAAGTAAGTCACTCTCATCATTTAATTACTATGGGATGAAGAATGAGGACCTTTTATCTGTATTTAATTAGTAGTGTAACATCAAGGCGTCATGCTGCTGGGTTCTGAAACAGTCGTGGTGATGTGAGCGTCTCCAGTGTAACTACAAAAACTGTGGGCTGAAACTAGAGAACATGGAGTAAATCCACTCAGACACGGGGAGGACTTGCAGACTCCATACAAAGATTTGTTTATCCTTCTGGCTGTGGGGTGGACCCCACACAGGATTATGAGTAAACATGCAAATGACTGGCTGGTGGCTTAGTGGTTAGCATGTTCTCCTCTCAGCACTGGTGGATCAGGTTCGAATCCCAATCTGGGAGGAGGTTCCATGTTCTCCCTGTGTCTTATGTTCTCATTGGTTTCCTCCGGGTTCTCTGGTTTCCTCCAATTGAATTCTCCAAATTGCCCCATATAGAGTGTGTGTTCAGTGATAGATTGCCCCCTTGTCCTGGCGGGTGCCCGAAACGTTCTCCCCAGGATGGGCATGGAGAAACCCCCCCCGGCGACCCCTAATAGAGGATGCTGGTTTTGATTTAACCTGGGTGACACGGTGGTGTAGTGGTTTGGCATGTTCTCCTCTCAGTGCCGGGGATCCAGGTTTAAATCCAGATCTGGGTGGAGTTTGCATGTTCTCCCCGTGTCCATCTGGGTTTCCTCCAGGTTCTCCGGTTTCCTACCACAGTCCAAAAACATGGATTCAAGGTAAATTATGTGCTAAATTGCCTCCATATAGAGTGTTTGTGTGTGTGTGTCTGTGTGAGAGTTTCCAGCACATTGTCCTGGCTGTATCTGCTCAGTGCCTGAAACGTTCTCCTCTGGATAGGCATGAGGAATGTTGTTGTGTTAATTCACATTCACCACAAACTGAGTGAGTTGAGGTTCTGAACTCGGTGTGTGGTTTGTAATACCTGAGCTGAGTGCCGTTTCCACGGCGACACACTTAGCCTGTTTTTCGAAAGCGGACGTTCGTGTGGAACCGGTCCAGTGGCTTCGGTCAGATGACTTGCAAACTTCTTAAACAGTTTCCTTAAAAGCTTTAAACCCGACGTCCTCTACGTGTTCGGGGTGATGGGGTTGAACTCGTCTGACCCTGGTTCCAGAACAGGTTTGTTCTGTGAACTGAGAACTCTATTATCTTCTGCTTTATCCTACATTAGGGTCGCGGGGGAGAAAGTTTCGGGCGCTGAGCAGATACACCCAGGACAGGACGCCAGTTTATCACTGAACACACACTCACACATATACACACACTCTATATGGGGCAATTTGGCGAACTTATTTGACTTGATCCATGTTTTTGGACTGTGGGAGGAAACCGGAGAACCCGGAGGAAACCCACGGACACGGGGAGGACATGGAAACTCCACCCAGATTGGGATTCGAACCGGGAATTCCCAGTGATGAGAGGAGAACATGCTAAACCACTAAGTCACCGTGTTGCCCGAACTGAGAACTCGATAAAAATAAGATACTCCATCATTAGAACCTGAACCTGAGAGCTGACGAGCCTGAACCGTGTTCGATTAATTAGAGCTTTAAAGTGAGCGTGCTGAGAAGATTCCAGATTCAGAACTCTGAATGCGGTCGAGAACCGGATGAGGCTGAACGAGCAGCATTCCACCCATGTTGGTGTTGCGGGCGTGAGAGGGCTGGAATGACTGCCCTTCATTGTTCCTGCCCTGTGCATCGATACCTCTCTGACTCCTCTGCCCCGCCCTCTCTGACTCCTCTCACATCCTTCACCACTTCTGCAGGTCATGAAAAGCGTGTACAGAGCGGGTCTGAACTATCGCGCCTGGAAAGCGCAGAACTCTCCGGAACACAAGCCGTGGCTCTACCCCATCCAGAGCGAGCTCCCCATGATGGACCCCGCTGAGCTCAGCATCCAGCGCGTGGACTCCCTGGAGAACGTGGATGAGAGCTCCAGCCGCGACGCCCACGAGAACGAGGACAGCAGCTGAACTGAATCGGTGTCCCGATTCAGGTGTGTCCCACACGTAGGAGGGCGAGATGTCTGTCTTTTTTTTTTTTTTTTTTGTATGTTTGTTTTTAAAGCTGTATGAATATTTTCTCAACGTAAATCCACCGATGAAGGTACACGGCCACGAAGTTTGAAACTATTTAATTCCATTTAACAAAACCTGACCTGGGTTACACAGGGGTTCGAGTCCGTCTCACTGCAGCTCCCGCTCGCACACCGCTGTGCGTGACCGGCGTTCTGATTGGTGGGAAACTGAAAGCCTTTGTATTATTTATCATTTATTTATTGTTTTTTTTTTTTTTGTTGTTGCTGAAACCGAACCTGTGGATGTCTGGCCACCGGAGGAGCAGGTGTGGCTCTGGTCATGTAAATACAGTGTGACGATTAGCTGTGGTGAAGAACTGATCATGAACCGCTGAGGTTCTTCAGGATTAATGAAGTTTGTTCATCTCTGTAATGAAGATATTTAACTTTTGGAATAAATTCAGATTTTGAAACGACATTCATTTCATCAATGTTTTATTTTGAAGCTCTGAGTTTATTTTCATTTAATCTCAACTGTGTGGATTATCCATCCATCATCTTCCTCTATTAGGGTCGGAGGGGTCCCCATGCCCATCCAGGGGAGAACGTTTCAGGCACTGGGCAGGGGGGCAATCCATCACTGGACACACACTCACACAGACACACTCTATATGGGGCAATTTGGAGAACTCAGTTGCCCTTGATCCATGTTTTTGGACTGTGGGTGGAAACCAGAGAACCCGGAGGAAACCCACTAAGCCACCCTGCCACCCGGATTACTGGTTTATTTTTTGATTACTGGATTACTTTATTTGTTTCCAGTGTTGCATGTCTTGATGGTTAGCATGTTCTCCTCTGAGAGCTGGGAATCCAAGTTCGAATCCCAGTCTGGGTGGAGTTTGCATGTTCTCTCCATGTCTGCATGAGTTTCCTCCCACAGTCCAAAAACATTGATTCAATGTATATTGAATTATCCAAATTGCCCCATATAGAGTGTGTGTGTTTGTGATGGATTGCCCCTCTGTCCTGGGTGTATCTGCCCAGTGCCCCAAACGTCCCCCCTCCCCCAACCCTAATATAGGATAAAGCGGAAAGTAATACATTATTACATTTACATTACATTTGGTCATTTATTGGACACTTTTATCCAAAGCGTATTACAAGGTGAGCACAGGGTTAATCACAACATCCCTGGAGCAATAAGGGTTAAGGGCCTTGCTCAAGGACCCAAATTGGTAATTGCAGTGGACCTGGGATTTGAACCACCAACCTTCAGATTGATAGCCCAATGCCCTAACCACTGAGCTACCGCACAGGATGCTTGAATCCTAATCTGGGTTTGCATGTCCACATGGGCGTCCCCCCACAGTCCAAAAACATGTAAATTGTATGGTCTAAATTGCCCCATGGTGGTTTAGTGTTTTAGCATGTTCTCCTCTCAGCATTAGGGATTCCTGGTTTGAATCTCAATCTGGGTGGAGTTTCCATGTTCTCCCTGTGTCTGCGTGGGTTTCTTCCCACAGTCTAAAAACATGGCTCAAGGTCAATTCAATTCTCCAAATTGCCCCATATAGAGTGTGTGTGAGTGCGTGTGTACCCAGTGATAGATTGCCACCCTGTCCTGGGTCTATCTGCCCAGTGCCCGAAACGTTCTCCCCTGGATGGACATGGGGAACCCACACACTTTCGAAAAGGCTTCATCATGGAACCCAGGGTAGCAGTTAAGCCGACAGAGGATGAGGGGCTGTTCCAGCACTTCTGCAGGAATAGTATTTATTCCTCCAATCACTCGTCTGGTTATTTAATGACTCCAGATCCATATTTTCAAATGACACAAACTCGTACAAAATAAAATCATATTAATAATATTAATAATTAAACGTCTCTCGCACGAAAAACACAGTGCTGATGATATAAATAAAAGACGACATCCAGAGGCAACGTTTACAGGATTTTATTTATTAAAACAGCTTAAATATTCATTCATATATATATAAACAAGATTTACTGTTTTGTTTTGAATAAAAAAAACGAAACCTGTTTAATAAGATTGAAGTGTAGAACAGAGTAAAGTGCAGAAGGATCGTTCAGTACCATGCAACCAACGTGTGACTGATCCTAACGATGATCATAACAAACGATGCGGCCTGTAAAGGGTTTTTTCAGTAGTACATCAGCAGGATATGAACGTTAACAGAACTCTGAAATAATAAAAGTATCTGGACTCTGCCCCCCCCCCCCATGTGGTCACCGGCGTGTGGACACAGGGGCAGTAGACCGCACATGGGTTCAGTGAAGGTTGATGGACGGTGNGGGGGGGGGGGGGGGTCCACATACTTTTAACTGTACATTCTGGTACTTTAGCTTGTATTCAGAGACAGAACCCACACAGGAGTGTTGACGTTCCACAGTGAGACATGTGAGCAACACATTAAAGGTGTTAAGACTCAGTGCTGAAATGAATTTCATGAGAAAATGCTTTCTTTCTTTCGTTAAAGGTGAAATGTGATGCTCTGTGGTTCTCCTATGCACACAGTAGAAAACAAGAGGGGTGATGGTAAAAGTCTCTGCTCCATGTTTTAACCCGTCAAAGAAAACGAACATAAAAAATAAAATAAAAAATAAAAATAAAAAAATAAATAAAATAAGATAAAAAATAAAATATAAAATAAAACAATTTGAGTCCAGAAATGTCAAATTTGTTTGTACAGTAATTTTCTGCATATTTTATGTTGATGCACATAATCAGTGATCACACAAGTCATATCATAATGTATTGCATGCATGCATACACACACACACAAACACACACACAGTCACACCAACCAGGTAGAACATTCATTATCACCCGCTTTATCCTCTATTAGGGTCGCTGTGGGGGGGTTCTCCATGCCCATCCAGGAGAGAACGTCTCAGGTGCTGGGCAGATACACCCAGGACAGGGTGCCAATCCATCGCTGGGCACACACTTACTCACTCACACACACTTTATATGGGGCAATTTGAAAAACTAAATTAAATTGATCCATGTTTTTGCACTGTGGGAGGAAACAGGAGAACCCGGAGGAAACCCAAGCGGACACGGGGAGAACATGCAAACTCCACCCAGATGGGGATTCGAACCGGGAACCCCTAGCGCTGAGAGACGATACGTGCTAACCACTAAGACACCGTGCCGCCCCCAGGTAGAACATTAAAATCTAAATGCCAAATCAGCCCTGACCCCTCAGGACATGAATCCCAATAGACCCTTGAAGGTGTTCTGTGGTCTCTGTCACCAAGACGTCTCCTCTATCTCCTGTAAACTGGGTTCAGTTCCATTTTAGCATCAGAAGCATTATCCTGCTGAAAGAGGCCACACCCATCAGGGATAATCTTTCCATGAAAGGCTGAACATGGTCTGTAATACCCAGGGGGTGGAGTCAGAGGAACATCCACATGGATGCAGGACACAAGGGTTCCCAGAAGAATGTTCTCCAGAGCCTCACACCACCTCATGTTCTTCCCATAGTGCATCCTGGTACCGTGTGTCCTCCAGGTAAGTGACTCACCTCCACCCGACCGTCCACATGATGGAGAAGAAACGCTGAGTCAGCACCTTCTTCCAGCTCCATGCTCCAGTTCATTGTTAGTACTCTCAGCGCTGTACAGGGGTCTGCATGGGAACCCCGACTGCTCCGCAGCTCCATATGTGGATCTGAGACCTTTCTATCAGAACCAGCATGGACTTCTTCAGCAGTCTGATCTACAGGAGCTTGTCTGTTGGATCAGACCACACGCTCCAGCCTTCACTCCCCATGTGATCGATCAGCCTCGCACCCCCATGACCCTGTCACCGGTTCACCACCGGAACACTTTGGATCCATACTGACCCCTGCAGACCGGGACACTCAACCAGAGCTGCAGTTTTGGAGATGTTGTGACATCACAATGCGCTCCTGGCTGCTAAATATAAGATATATCCTAACAGGAGGAGTGATGGAGGAATG
>JAFMOD010001343.1:9358-22598 GCA_019802435.1 Corydoras maculifer | reverse complement strand
CACACACACACACACACACACACACCCTATAACACAATACAATTCACCTGCTTTTCATGGTAGTCGTTAATTATTTCGTACCCCGTTTTAAGTCAGTGTAATTAATTAAGGCTAACGACATGCGGGGTGATCACAGCGACCGCCGTCAATCTGAAACGTACCGAACGTCAGCGTGACGAGTGTGAAACGCCGCGGTGAGGACCGAGAACAGACAAACGTTTAAAAAACCTCAGATTTAGTGTTTTCCGGCTCCACGATGAATTTCATTCAGCTGATGGTGATGTCATGCGATTAGAGGAGATAATGAGCTTAACGAGACACGACACTGACTCGTCACTTTCACACAGGGATCGATTCGATCGGCGTTTCTCATTTCTGAATTCCATCCATCCATTATCTTCTGCTTTATCCTCTATTAGGGTCTGGGGGGGGGGACCATCCAGGGGAGAACGTTCGGGCACTGGGCAGATAGACCCAGGACAGGGGGGCAATCTATCACTTAACACACTCACTCATACTCTATATGGAGCAATTTGGAGAACTCATTTGACTGTGGGAAAAAATCCGGAGGAAACCCACGCGGACACGGGGAGAACATGCAAACTACACCCTGATTGGGATTCGAACCGGGAATCCCTAGCGCTGAGAGGAGAACATGCTAAACCACTAAACCACCGTGCTGCCATTTCTGAACTCCATTATAATAAAAAAGAAGCCGGTAATTGAAGTTTAAATCCAAATCCTGACTAACGCTTTTTCATTGACTTGCTGCAGAGTTTCTAAAGTGGGTGGACTCGGTGGCTTAGTGGTTTGGCATGTTCTTCTCTCAGCGCTAGGGATTCCCTGTTCGAATCCCCATCTGGGTGGTGTTTGCATGTTCTCCCCGTGTCCGCGTGGGATTCCTCCGGGTTCTCCGGTTTCCTCCCACAGTCCGAAAACATGGATTCAAGGTGAATTGAATTCTCCAAATTGCCCCATATAGAGTGTGTCTGTGTGTGTCCAGTGATAGATTAGTGTCCTGTCCTGGATGTATCTGCCCAGCGCCCGAAACGTTATCCTCTGGATGGGCATGGGGAACCCCCCCCGCGACCCTAATAGAGAATAAAGCGGGAGATAATGAAATGATGGAGTTCCTAAAATCAGAGAACCGTCAGATTCAGGTCTAATGCCCGAGGAAGGAGAAGACAGCAGGCAGGTTTAATGAAGCTAATTAATGTGCTAATTAATGAGGAGGTACTGCATGGCCGGAACCGACGTCCCAATGCTTTGGTGTTCCACTCGTTCAGTTCCCTGCATGTCTCCACCACCTAGTGTACGGTTCTCTCCTTCTGTCTCTGATAATCTAAGGTGAGGACACAGAGGGTCATCACTCAGGACAGTCAGGACAGTCTCTAAATCCCAGGTCAGCAGCAGAACGACGGTACTCACTGTAAGGGAAGTATCGCACCCTCATGATGATCTCCCGCGCCGTCTTCAGGATGTCCACAGCCTGAGACGCAGACGTTCAGTTTGAATTGCACTCTGTAATCATCACGTCCTACAAACCGCGTCCATCCGGATCACTTACTCTGGAGTGTTCGATGTCCTGGAAGTCCACGTCGTTAACCGAGAGGACCTGGTCTCCCTCCTGCAGTCCCGCCCTGTGGGCATCAGAGTCCGGAACCACCTAACCAGAGTTCAGGAGAACCGGGGTCAGTATGAACAGATAGATACTGTATTGAGCACAAAGCGAAATTTAGAGCAACCAGCAACTTTAGAAAAGAAACATAAGAACTAAACATCCATCCATCCATTCTTCCACTTTATTCCATCTTCCACTTTATCCTATATTNGGGGGGGGGGGGGGGGGGGGGTCTCCATGCCCATCAAGGGGAAAACGTCTCGGGCATGGGCAGATACACCCAGGACAGGATGCCAATCTATCACTGGACACGCACTATATGGGGCAATTTGGAGAACTCAATTAACTTGATTCATGTTTTTGGACTGTGGGAGGAAACCGGAGAACCCTGAGGAAACCCACGCGGACACGGGGAGAACATGCAAACTCCACCCAGATTGGGATTCAAACCTGGATCCTCAGCACTGAGAGGAGAACATGCTAAACCACTAAGCCACCGTGCCACCCACATACATACATACATACACATTAATATATACATAACAACATATAAAAACATATACATACATATATAAATTTTCAGTCTCTTAAAATACAGGTGTGTGGTAGCTCAGTGTGGTGGGTGTTGTGTATCAAATATTTATACATTTAACATTAAATATGAAATAAAAACACTTGTGTGTGTGTGTGTGTGTGTGTGTGTGTGTGTATATATATATATATATATATATATATATATATATATATATATATATATATATATATATATATATATATATATATATATATATATATATATATAGGCAACACCATGGTTTAGTGGTTTAGTTGTTCTCCTCTCAGTGCTAGAGATTCCCGGTTCGAATCCCAATCTGGGTGGAGTTTCCATGTTCTCCCCGTGTCCGCGTGGGTTTCCTCTGAGTTCTCCAGTTTCCTCCCACAGTCCAAAAACATGGATCAAGGTCAAAAGAGTTCTCCGAATTGCCCCATATAGAGTGTGTGTGTGAGTGAGTGCCCAGCGATAGATTGGTGTCCTCTCCTGGGTGTATCTGCCCAGCGCCCGAAACATTCTTCCCTGGATGGACATGGGGAACCCCCCCCGCAAACCTAATAGAGGATAAAGCGGAAGAAAATGAGTAAATGAAAAAAAAATTATATATATATTTCTCTCTCTTAAAGTACAGTTGTGGGGTAGCTCAGTGTTAAGTATCAACCTGAAGGTTGGAGGTTCGAATCCCAGGTCCATCAATGTTACCACTGTGGATCCATGAGTAAGACCCTTAACCCTCCCTTCTCCAGGCATGCCGAACTCTGTGTTCAGACCCCCAACCAAATTACGATACTTGTAAGTAGCTTTGGATAAAAGCGTCTGCTAAACGACCAAAAATGATGGAAATGTCGAACATATCAGCAAAACTATAAATAAAAATATTAACTCTGTTTTCCCATCAGAACGAAGTAAACTGAAGTGCGTCACAAGTGGAACTTGAGTTTTGTTCTATGAGAGTTGCTCCACTTGGTCTTAAGTTCCAGCCAACGACATAAAACATATTTTCTTTATGAATGGCGTCATGAATATATTGAAGCTCTAACGATTAGTTAATTAATTCTATGTTTTTTTTAAATTGTGATTAATCGCAAAAACAATTTATTGTCTCATCCCAACTTGATGCGGCACGGTGGCTTAGTGGTTTAGCATGTTCTCCTCTCAGCCCTGGGAATTCCCGGTTCGAATCCCAATCTGGGTGGAGTTTGCATGTTCTCCCCGTGTCCGAGTGGGTTTCCTCCAGGTTCTCCGGTTTCCTCCCACAGTCCAAAAAGATGGATGAAGGTGAATTGAATTCTCTAAATTGGCCCATATAGAGTGTGTTTGTGTGGGTGTGTGTGAGTTCAGTGATAGATTGCCCCCCTGTCCTGTCCGAAACGTTCTCCCCTGGATGGGCATGGGGAACCCCCCCCAAAATTACCCTAGTAGAGAATAAAGTGGAAGATAATGGATGGATGGATGGATGGATGGAGTACTTGCTGGCTTACTGAAGATCGTTAAAATAAATAAAATGAGCTTTAATGAGTCGTTACTTTGGAAATAAAGATGCCCAGCTGTGAAGCTTTTCCTCCTCGAATGTTGAAGCCCAGCTGTGCCCCCGGTGGTTTCTTCAGCATCACGGTACGGGGCAGGAACTGTGTGAGCTCGTTATTATAATCAGGATGATTAATCCTCTGTCAAAAAAACATATATAATATTAATAACTTCATTAAAAAGTGAAAAGATTGACTGAATATTAATGCAATACAACACACAGAAATCCGATATATAATTAAGACACAATAAAATAAATAAAAGGGGAGGCTAGTCCATTTAAATTATGATGCTGTTCATTTATTCATCCATCCATTATCTTCCGCTTTATCCTCTATTAGGGTCGCGGGGGGTTGGGGGGTTTCCCCATGCTCATCCAGGGGAGAACGTTTCGGGCGCTGGGCAGATACACCCAGGACAGGGCGCCAATCCATCGCTGGGCACACACTCACTCACACAGACACACTCTATATGGGGCATTTTTTTTTGAGAATTCAATTGACTTGATCTATGTTTTTGGACTGTGGGAGGAAACCCACGCAGACACGGGCAGAACATGGAAACTCCACCCAGATGGGGATTCGAACCGGGAATCCCTAGCGCTGAGAGGCGAATGTGCTAATCACTAAGCCACCATGCCGCCCAATGCTGTTTATTAATTCAATAATAATAATTAATCAACATCACTCATTAATATCAACAAATCACTTTTCATTTATTATCTTCTGCTTAATCCTCTCCTAGGGTCGCATAGAGATGAGGGGGGGTTGTTTGTTTCCCATGCCCATCCAGGGGAGTACATATTGATACACCCAGGACAGAGGGGGCAATCTATCACTGGACAAACACTCACTCACACACACTCTATATGGGGCAATTTGGAGAACTCAATTGACCTTGATCCATGTTTTGTCCACGGGGAGAACATGCAAACACCACCCAGATTAGGATTCAAACCTGGAATCCCCAGCACTAAGAGGAGAACATGCTAAACCACTAAGCCATTGTGCCGCCCTAGTATATAGACATGTGAAATACAACAGAATATACAACTATGAATATATACAATATGTAGAATATTTTAAACATATATATATATATATACAGTATATATTATTATTATATATATATTTTTTACTCATCCAGGGCGGACGGCAAAGTAATTTCATTGTTGCATGTTTCTATATGCACTTATGACAATAAAGCTTTAAATCTTCAAGTCAGGAATCGGTTCTCAACTGATTTT
This sequence comes from Corydoras maculifer, assembly GCA_019802435.1. Lineage (NCBI taxonomy): Eukaryota > Metazoa > Chordata > Actinopteri > Siluriformes > Callichthyidae > Corydoras > Corydoras maculifer. The sequence continues at coordinate 17,651 of JAFMOD010001343.1, read as the reverse complement.
GAGTTTTGGTGGAAGGCTTCCATCATCATCATCATCATCTCTTAGAACAGGGGTGCCCAATACGTCAATCGCGCAAGGGTGTCAGGTAGATCGCATGGAAGTTTGAAAAAAAAAAAGCGCTCATTAGTGTTTATCACATATCAGCGCTTTTTACACAATGTGAGTGTTTCTGAATCGCGATCTCTATCCCTGTGCAAGCGAGCAGTCTGCCCCCCCCTCCCCCCCGTCCCTCTCGCTGTTCCCAAAACCGGCACGTGGCAACGCCCCTAAATCTAAAGCACTGCCTCGCGAATCTACACTAGTTTCTGTTTGTGTTTTTGCTATTTTTTTGGCTGATAAGACTTCGCTCCAAAATAACAATAATGTACCAATTTCATTTAGAGTAGGGGGATGAATATTTTTTACAACGTCAAACTCAAAGTGCATTTGCTTTTATTAATGTTCATGTTCTGTTTGGGGAAATGCAGGTTACAGTGATTACATTTGTTTGTATACTGTGTGTTTGGGTTGTAACAGATTTGACAATACTAACATGATGTGTGTAAACAGGTTTCAATATAAAAGCCTAAAAAATAGAGATTGACCCCGGTAGATCTTGATGACCTGTCCAATGGAAAAGTAGCTCTCGGGCCAGCAAAGTGTGGGCACCCCTGCATTAGAAGCTTTTATTTTAAAGAAATTCTCAGGAGCCTGAATAATAAAACGCCGTACGTCATGAGGAGGAATCCAGGCGGGAGGGTTTTCATACGACGGCAGGAACACCACCGGAAGCTGATAGTCGTCATAAGGAATTTTCTGATCCATATTGTTTTTACCTGAAATAAAAAAAAAAGATCCTTCAGTGGATTTGGGTTTTATTTACAAAAATCTGCTCCAGCCGGTCAGCTCACTGTCCCTCCAGTCCGCCTGTCCACCACTTCATCCTCTATTAGGGTCGCGGTGGGTTCCTCATGCCCATCCAGGGGAGAAAGTTTCGGGCGCTGGGCCGATACACCCAGGACAGGGGGGGGCAACCTATCACTGACACACACTCACACAGACACACTCTATATGGGGCAATTTGGAGAAGCCAATTGACCTTGAATCCATGTTTTTGGACTGTGAAAGGAAACCGGAGAACCCGGAGGAAACCCACGCGGACACGGGGAGAACAGCGTGCCGCCCTCTGTATGAAATGTGCTCTATAAATAAACTAGCCTCGTCTAAAATGTAAGACTTAAGTTTGGTTCTGAAACAGATCTCTGAAAGACATTAGACTTTATCATTACAGTATTTATAGAGATAAACCCCCTGCAAACTGCTAACTCAAAACTCCACCCAGATTGGGATTCAAACCTGGACCCCTGGCGCTGAGAGGCGGACATGCTGACTACTACACCAAGAGCACCCCCAACCCACCCTGTGCCTAATTTAACTCTACTAAGGTCACGTAGGGTGGGGAGTTTCTCTGGATGTAGTAGTCAGCAGCATGACCGCCTCTCAGCACTGGTGGTCATGATTCAAATCCCAGTCTGGGCGGAGTTTGCATGTTCTCCCCATGTCCGTGTGGGTTTCCTCCGGGTTCTAAGGTTTCCTCCCACAGTCCAAAAACATGGATCAAGATCAATTGAATTCTCCAAATTGCCCCATATAGAGTGTGTGTGAGTGAGTGAGTGTGTGTTCAGTGATAGATTGCTCCCCCACCCCTCCCCCGCAACCCTAGCAGAGGATAAAGCGGCAGATAATGGATGGACGAATGGGCTGAGAGCAGGTTTCTGTGGTCCTGCTGGAACGAAAACTGGGCCTTCCCCAAACTGTTAGAAGGATATCATTACCCAGAATGCATGGCGACGTGATTGACTTTGAAATATTTTATAGCTAAGAGATGAGATTCAACACTTTTATTTTATTAAGTTACATTTTTAATTATATATATATATATATATATATATATATATATATATATATATATATTTTTATAAACTCTTTGATGTTAATGTTTATAAATGTTCGCTAACGTAGCAGCTCGCTAACGTTCGGAATAAACATCACCTCACACACTTTAAACACACAACACGTCACAGAATCTAACTGAATATATCAAAGTAATAAGATTGCGATGTTTTGATTAGGTTAATTAATCTCATTAAAACAGTTTATTTATAAAGTTTAACCTGCAGAATGCCTCAGCCTTTTCCTCTCCGGCTGCAGGGTGCCTCCCTCCCCGCTTACTGTTCGTTTTTTCAGCTTGCACTGCTGATTACTGCCCCCTGCAGCTTTGGATATGCATTACACAATTCAGATCCATTCAGTGCAGAAAGGCCAAACATGCACAACCCCCCATCACACACACACACACACACACACACACACACACACACACACACACACACACACACACACACACAGAACAGCTGTCTGGGGCAACACGACAACCTGAAGGACACTAATATATATTTATGTGGATATATGTTTGATATATTTTATATATTATATATATTCATTCACAGGCGGCACAGTGGCTTAGTGGTTTAGCATGTTCTCCTCTCAGCACTAGGGATTTCCGGTTCGAATCCCAATCTTGGTGGAGTTTGCATGTTCTCCCCGTGTCCGCGTGGGTCTCCTCTGGGTTCTCCGGTTTCCTCCCACAGTCCAAAAACATGGATCAAGGTTAATCCAGGGGAGAATTTTTCGGGCGCTGGGCAGATACACCCAGGACAGGGGACAATCTATCACTGAAACACACTCACTCACACACACACACACACACACACTCTATATGGGGCAATTTGGAGAATTCAATTCACCTTGATCCATATTTTTGGACTGTGGGAGGAAACTGGAGAACCCGGAGGAAACCCACACATGCAAACTCCTCTCAGATCGGGATTCGAACCGGGAATTCTTAGCGCTGAGAGGAGAACATGCTAAATCACTAAACCACCATGCCGCCGTTAAATGGATGATTCTAATTCTGATCAATTCTGATCCGCTCCAATACTGTAGGGGGCGTTAAAGCACAGATTCACTGACCGCCAACCAACGAAAGAAAAAGAAGAACCGCCGCCGCAGTGCCGCTGGTTAAAGTGCTGATCTGCTGTCAGAAGGTTAATTAAACATCTTTAAAAGCTCAGGTGAGAAACTCATTAACGATCTGACGATCCATTAACACGCTTTAATGACGCGGTGTTTGGTGATGTCATTAGAGCCTCTGAGGAAACCGCGTCAATGTCAAGCAAGGACTTTAGCTGTTAGCTTCAGATCCGAGCGATCTAATTAAAAATAAAGCGTTTAATTAAACATTTACTCAAATAACAAACATTTATTACATTAATGAACAAATAAACGTCTTTTAATCTGTTAAAGAATCAGAAACAAAATCGGATTTGAACATTGATGAATAATTAATAGCTCATTAATATTTACTAGTTTCTGAAAGTTAAGGTTAAAATAAATGTGTTTTAATGTTATATTTTATAAGATTGTTGTTCTGTTATTTAATCGGGTCCAGTTGTGTAATTGGTGTGTAATGGGGGGGTTCCCCATGCTCATCCAGGGGAGAACGTTTCGGGCACTGGGCAGATACACCCAGGACAGGGGGGGGCAATCTATCACTGGACACACACTAATTCACACACACTTTATATGGGGAAATTTGGAGAACTTAATTGACCATGAATCCATGTTTTTGGACTGTGGGAGGAAACCGGAGAACCCAGAGGAAACCCATGCAAACTCCACACAGATTGGGATTTAAACCCCCACGACTGAGAGGAGAACATGCCAACCACTAAACCACCATGGGATTAGAATACAGAACTCAAATCGCCCTCTGACTTTTTAGGGTTTGAGTGGTCCTCCTTTGATCTATTGCTGAGGGACACACTCACTCACACAGATACACACACTCTATATAGAGCAAGCAAGAGCATTCAATTTACCTTGAATCCATGTCTTTGGACTGTGGGAGGAAACCAGAGACCATTGAGGAAACCCACACGGACATGGGGAGAACATGCGAAATCAACCCAGAGAGGAGAACATGCTAACTAACCACTATACCAGTGCACCGCCTGGGTTTGGATTAGTGCAGCTTAATTAGAACTTCATTAAAATGTCGTTTATGATGTGAGTTGGAGTGGAGGCATCAGCTGAGGACGCTATTAAAGACCAGGTTGCACTGTTAACTCTCAGTGCTCTGTAGCGTACATTTAAACATTTAAAACATTTTTTTAAAAATGTAAAAAAAAAATAAATAAATTGACCATCTGATTTTGTTGTTTATCTCGTCTTTTATCGGGGGGGGGGGGGGTCAGATTTGCGCAGCATTCTTTTGCCACCAAGTACTACAGCTGAAGGGCCCTGAACCCAATTCCTCCCCGAGTGCCATGCACTGTATGCCATATAGATCACTTTATACATGACTTTAATTTTAATTTTTATGTATGCTATAAATACCATGGTGCAGGCTGCAACAAAAAAACAGGACTTTGGAAGGTTGGACTGTGACATTTGCTGGAATTGTGGCGTTTGAGGAGCTCATGTCTGTTTACTTCTTAATCTGTGTTTGGCTCTTTATTTTTTACTACTTTTTGTGTGAAATTCTGGCCGTAAACATAACATTAAAATGTCAAGTTTGATGTCCCCATCAGTTTAATAAGAAATATATTTAATGAGGATGAATTTATGAGCTTGCGTTACGTAACCGAGGGGGGGGGGGTTATTAGCAGACAGATCAGCTTTATGCTGATGCTGGAGGTTCTGCAGTCAGTGTGTTGTGTGTATTCAGTCTGTAATGAAGCCGCATGCGTCTGCTCTCTCGCTTTCAGCCTTATCCTGACGAAATGGGGCGTCATTTCGGAAACCTGGCGAAAGTCAGACACATCATCTCGTACAGCATCTCCCCGTTTGAGCAGAGGGCCTTCCCTCATTACTTCTCAAAGGGGATTCCCAACGTGTGGAGAAGATTCACAGGATCCTTCTTTAAGGTCGCACCACGTGAGTATTTACTTTGATACTAAAAATAAAGTAATAAAAAAAAAATAATAATAATAATAATACAGAATGCCATGTGGTTTAGCATGTTCTCCTCTCAGCGCTAGGGATTCCCGGTTCAAATCCCCATCTGGGTGGAGTTTGCATGTTCTACCCGTGTCCGCGTGGGTTTCCTCCCACAGTCCAAAAACATGGATCAAGTCAATTGAGTTCTCCAAATTGCCCCATATAAAGTGTGTGAGTGTGTGTCCAGTGACAGATTGCCCCCCGTCCTGGGTGTATCTGCCCAGCGCCCGAGACGTTCTCCCCTGGATTGGGAGACCCTAGTAGAGGATGCAGTGGAAGATAATGGATGGATGTCTCATCAACTCAATAAGTTTACACCTCCTGAGGAACCGGACTTGTTTTCTGGGGTCACCTGTACTGACTCGTTCCTGATCAGCTGGAGAGATGTTTAATCATCTCATCTCGTTGTGTTCTGAACGTTTCGGGAGCTGGGCAGATACACCCAGGACAGGGGGGCAATCTATCGCTGGGCACTCACTCACACACGCATACACACACACACTATGACGGGGCAATTTAGAGCATTCAATTTACCTCGTATCAATGTTTTTGGACTGCGGGAGGAAACCGGAGAACCCGGAGGAAACCCACGCAGACACGGGGAGAACGTGAATCCCCATCGCTAAGAGAAGAACAAGCCAACAACTACACCACTGCACCACCTGCTGTTTCATCAGGGAAATGAAATATAGAACGTTGTCCTGAGTTGTGGATGACGTCTTTAAATTACTCAAAATCCTGATGTTTACCTTTAATGGTTAAATATGTATTTTTTACAGCCCTGATTTTGATGTACCTCACCTACACCTGGGGCAATCGTGTTCATGAACAGGGCAAGAGGAAGAACCTCGCAGACTTTGAGAACGATGTGTGAATGAAATGGCTGCTCTGTTTCTCGTGTAAATCAATAAAGAAATGTTTAATGTTTTGCTTGTGTTTTTTGATTTGAAGATTTATTTAAATTTGTTTAAAACGTGGACCGGGGAGGACATTTCGGGCGCTGGGCAGATACACCCAGGACAGGACGCCAATCTATCTCTAGGGATTCCGGGTTCGAATCCTAATCTGAGGATAAAGTGGAAGATAATGGATGGATGGATGATTTCTTAGAAAAAGTTCTAGATTAGTTATCTTAATTAGAATCCATTAGTTCAAAAAAAAAAAGAAAAACATTTGTCACACATTTTAAAAGGTTCTGACGTTTTCGTTATTTGCAGGAACATTACAGCAGGGATTAGAAAAACACAGCTACAGCTACAGACACTACAGAACCAAAGCAGATGAAAATAAAACCTAAATCTCCGGACTGCAAAAATGCAAACGACGAGGTGGACGTCAGCATGGGTGGGGCAATTGAGATTGCTTTTGGGTAATTCCAGGTGTGTGGGAGGAGTTCGTGAGGTTCCTCTTCAGTGTGGTGTGAGGCTTTAGGGGGTGGGGCATAAGGGATGAAGGAAAGTGATGAGGAGTGAGGTCACCGTTAATGCAAATAATGCCAAACTAACACGTCTACCAAAACTGTTTATTCATTTAGGGTCACACTGCTGTGTGTGTGTGTGTCTGCTCTGAAATGGACAAGTGACCTGTGCAGGGTTTCACCCAATCAGTGCTGGGAAAATCTCCAGCATCTTCCATGAACCCGATTTGCATAAGAAACTCAGAAACCAAATGAAGGATCTTTACGTGAGTATTTGTAAAAGTCCTCGTGGGGTGAGACAGCAGGACAGAGCCTCTGAAAGGGGGGCGGGGATAGGAGGCAAAACACTGGTCGCGGGGGGGGGGTTCCCCATGTCCATTCAGGGGAAAACGTTTCGGGCGCTGGGCAGATACACCCAGGACGGGACGCCAATCTATCACTGCACACACACTCACTCACACACACACACTCTACATGGGGCAATTTGGAGAATTCAATTGACCTTGATCCATGTTTTTGGACTGTGGGAGGAAACCGGAGAACCTGGAGGAAACCCACACAGACACGGGAAGAACATGCAAACTCCACCCAGATTGGATTTCGAAATGGGAATCCCTAGTGCTGAGAGGAGAACATGCTAAACCACTAGACCACCTCCAGTAATCAGTAACAGTAATTAATAAGTTAATGATTATTAATGGCAGATTTATTTATTTATTTTAATTTATTAAATTATTACACACCTGCCCCCCCCCCACACACACACAAACACACAACAATAATGAAACCTCTTCTGCTGGGGGATTCCAGGTTCGAATCCCAATCTGGGTGGAGTTTCCATGTTCTCCCCGTGTCCGTGTGGGTTTCCTCCGGGTTCTCCGGGTTTCTCCCACAGTCCAAAAACATGGATCAAGGTGAATTGAATTCTCCAAATTGCCCCATATAGAGTGTGTGTGTGTGTGTGTCCAGTGATAGATTGGCGTCCTGTCCTGGGTGTATGCCCAGTGCCTGAAACGTCCTCCCCCGGATAAGCATGAGGTGAACCTAATAGAGGATAAAGTGGAGGATGATGGATGATGGAAGATGGATGTTCTGCTGGTTTATTGTTGATTTAAACAGCGTCACCGTCCCATCTGTGAGATTAGAGCGTCTACTATGAGGAAGATCTCATGGAAGTAGCCCTCCTCGTCCCCCGCGCCCCTCTCACCAGCGGCCAGCTGCTCGTACAGCCGGTGGAGAGAAGCGAGGGCCGCACTCAGAGTGGGATGCTGCAGATAATGTGTCCGGCAGTGCGGCATCATGGCCGTCAGAGTCCGCAGAGCCTTTTCCCTCCCGTCGTGTTCAGAAGACGCCAAAAGTTCTGGCACAAGATCACACCATCCGTCCTCCACCAGAACCGGCATCAGTAGAACCGGGTCAGACGGAGGGTCCGTCTGCAAAGTCCACTCCTAAAACCATGAAACGAAGGAAACGAAATGTTAACAATCTGATCCGGAACGTTCAGGAGTAAGAGCACGGAACCCTAAAACGTACAGCGCACTGAGGACCAGACCGACCCAAAGAACTGGAACCACCCAAGGAACCAGACTGACCCACATTCAAGAGTAAGAGCACAGAACCCTTAAACGTACAGCGCACCGAGGACCGGACCGACCCAAAGAACCGGACCGACCCACATTCAAGAGTAAGAGCACGGAACCCTTAAACGTACAGCGCACTGAGGACCAGACCGACCCAAAGAACTGGAACCACCCAAGGAACCAGACTGACCCACATTCAAGAGTAAGAGCACAGAACCCTTAAACGTACAGCGCACCGAGGACCGGACCGACCCAA
>JAFMOD010001342.1:45046-55240 GCA_019802435.1 Corydoras maculifer | reverse complement strand
GGGGTGTGTGGGGGTGTGATGGGGACGTTGTTGTTGACGCGTCGTGCTCGGCGGTGGGGTGTGTGTGGGGTGTGTGTGGGGTGTGTGTGGGGTGTGTGTGGGGTGTATGTGGGGTGTGTGATGGGGACGTTGTTGTTGACGCGTCGTCCTCGGCGGTGGCCGCTGCGAGCCGTGTGTCTGCGGTTCGACTGCGTTATTAAATTTAAACACATTGTGAAAGCGCTACGCCGCTGGCAGCGAAGGCTCCATCAATTACCGAGCGATTCAGAGAGAGAAGCCTCCAGAAAATGACACTGAATTCGATCAGCCAGGGGGCGCCACATTTATTAATCAGCTTAAATTTAATCCGATATGCAGCTCCATCGCGGCTGCAGGAAGTTAAAAGCCTCCTGTAGACACGCGGCTCTGAAAGGTTCAAACCGTGACGACATGGTGGCGCGAGCACAACCACCGAGAGCGGCGGCCCCCGCAGCGCCACCGGAAAAAACGTCTTTTAAACTCAGGTTCGCGTGTGAAAATTTACACTCGGGATTTTTATCATTAAACCGACTTTATTAGCTTTATAATAAAAAATATTTATACGATAAGAAAATAATACGATTAATACGATAAGAAATTTAATAAATCAATACGGTCAGAGGAGAACATGCCAACCTCTAAGCCACCGTGCCACCCCGACACTACAACATCAATCTGATAATGTTTTTAATTGCTTTTATAACATAAAGCAATACGGTACGAGTGGGCGTGGCTTCTGAATAATGAATGAATGAATAACCTCGAGTGTCAGATCGCTTTAATAAAACAATTACAAACATTAAAAAAATTATGTAAATTTGTTTATAAAAAGCAAAATCGTTAATAATCTGATCTTCCGCGTCGTAATCTAGTCCGTTTTTAAAGGCAGGATCCCGGTTTCTCTAACAGTCATACCGCCCTCTGGTGGTCGTAAAACAGTGTAACAGGTTTAGTGCTGATCTCTGTTTATATTCATCTGTATTTTATAATTTATAATATTGTTTTGTAGATCACGCATTGATAACTAATGTGTGTTTTGGTCGATGATGTCACGGCTGGACCAACGGCTCAGCCAATCAGATTGAAGATGTAGTTTAAATCCGTAATTCATGAGGTTTGTGGCCGTAGTTTTGGTTTAAATATTCATTCATTCATTATCTCCCGCTTATCCTCTATTAGGGTCGCGGTGGGGTTCCCCATGCCCATCCAGGGGAGAACGTCTCAGGCGCTGGGCAGATAGACCCAGGACAGGGCGCCAATCCATCACTGGGCACACACTCACTCACACAGACACACTCTAAACGGGGCAATTTTGAGAATTCAATTAACTTGATCCATGTTTTTGGACTGTGGGAGGAAACCGAAGAACCCGGAGGAAACCCATGCAGACACGGGGAGAACATGGAAACTCCACCCAGATGGGGATTCGAACCGGGAATCCCTAGCGCTGAGAGGCGAACGTGCTAACCACTAAGCCACCGTGCCGCCTGGTTTAAATATAATTTTTTTAATATAAGTTCATATATTTTTTTATATTTAATAATTAAATATAAGTTTTGGTTTCCCATGCCCATCCGGGGGAGAACGTTTCGGGCGCTGGGCGGATACACCCAGGACTGGATACCAATCTATCACTGGACACACACTCACTCACACACACACACTCTATATGGGGCAATTTGGAGAACTCAATTGACCTTGATCCATGTTTTTGGACTGTGGGAGGAAACCGGAGAACCCGGAGGAAACCCACGCGGACAAGGGGAGGACATGGAAACGCCACCCGGATTGGGATTCGGACCGGGAATCCCCAGTGCTGAGAGGAGAACATGCCAAACCACTAAGCCACCGTGCGCTTTTGCATCTTTTTAATTCCAAACTTAATTCCATTTACAGACGATCCTGAACCGCAGGCGGCTCGGTGGCGCCCCCTGCGTGTGGGGTGCCATGTGAACCTCCCGGTTTGATGTATTTATCATTCGGCCGGCTGCCGATCCGCGGATTATTTCTGAAAGATTCAGAAACCGATCGTTAACGAGCGCGAAAGTGATCATTTTCCTTTCAAATGTCAGCGTTTGAGGGATTTGTAATGAGTTCCGTTAATGAAGGTTCCAATTGCACGTCGTGGTGGCGCAGCTGGGGCAACCTGCCCACCTCCTCCCTGCATTTTAAAGCCGCAGTGCTGCTGCGGGCGGACGGACGGGGGGGATGAGGGATGGGGGGGGGGGTTCTCTGACAGTCTCCTGATGCTTGTCATTCAGAGAGATTGTCAGAACTCGTTTAGCATTTCCGATAGTGCCGCGCCGCCGTTGTGGGACGTCATTAGTCCAGAATTCATTTCTCCTTCAAGGCGTCAGACGGCTGATGATTTATGGGGCATTTGAACACCGACTGGAGAACCAGAGGAGCATGGGGGGTGCTGCTCAACTCGGACTTTTCTTTACATCACTAATAGACATGCTCCATACTCTCAGAACTGTAAAGCCTGGGAGACCCTAGGTGTGTGTGTGTGTGTGTGTGTGTGTCTGTGTGTGTGTGTGGATATAGATGATGATATGAATACATAATGCCTTTGACTCTGCAGACTCAGTCGATTTTTTTTTTTTTCTCATGAAAAGACTTTTCTGGTTGTTTCATGATCTAAATGTCGAAAACAGAACGAGTCTCATGTTCTGGACGTGACGTCGGTTCTCCGTCTTCAGGTTTAGACCTTCAGTTCCATAAATACTGAAATACACACTTATTACAGGATGCAGTTGAAATAGTCAATAAATCACAAGACAAGACTATTTTATATATATATATATATCTGGCGGCACGGTGGCTTAATGGTTTGGCACGTTTGTCCTCTCAGCACTAGGGATTCCCGGTTGGAATCCCCATCTGGGTGGAGTCTCCATGTCCTCCCCGTGTCTGCGTGGGTTTCCTCCAGGTTCCCCAGTTTCCTCCCACAGTCCAAAAACATGGATCAAGGCCAATTGAGCTCTCCAAATTACCCCATATAGAGTGTGTCTTTGTGAGTGAGTGTGTGTCCAGTGATAGATTGCCCCCCTGTCCTGGGTGTATCTGCCCAGCGCCCGAAACGTTCTCCCCTGGGTGGGCATGAGGAGAACCACCTCACGACCCTAGTAGAGGATTAGATGATAAAGCTGAAGATAATGGATGGATGGAAATACAGTCTGATACCAGTTTCCCATTGTTCGTCTGCAGTTCTACCACAGCAGTGCTTATGGAGCCCCCTGCTGGCTGCATCTGCAATCAACACCGTTAAATAAACCGAGATGTCGGTTGTGTTGAGCCTGCGGTCGGGATGGTCCTGATGATGTGAGGCAGCAGTTACAGAGTGTGAGTCCGATCCAGAGCTGTTGATGTTGATGGTGATGTTGATGTTGTTGTTGATGTTGTTGTGAGAACGTCTGGGAAACGCAGTTCTGATCGACTGCGACGTCTGCGATGAAGCCAGATGTTCTCAGAGAACCACGAACGGCTGGTTTTACTGAAGAGTGGAAATGCAGTGGAGTGGATAGTCACATGCTGCTGACCTCATCAGAAACACGCTTCTGTACACACACACACACACACACACACACACACACACGTTCTAAAAAACATTCATGCCGGAGTCAGTCTCACTAATGGGGGTCATCTCCTTTGAGAAAGGAAGAGCACTAAACACACATTCCTCCCACCCCTCATCCCAAACAACCTCCCCTCCCTTTACCACCCCCACCACCAACACCACCCCCACCACCACCACCACGGCATCCCTCAACCGAGTTTCCTCCTGAAGCCTCTCTGTGGAATCTAAAATGAAGACGCCTCACCCCTGTTGGGAGTAATGACTTCGGTCCTCTGTCCTGCTCCATCAGTCCTCACCCTCCATCACAGCGCCTCCATCTGTTTCCCACTCTGATGTTATTTATAATTGAGGCAGCCAAGGCACATTTTGGGCAAAAAAAACCAGTCGGGTGGATGCTCTGTACTGTCGAGGGACTTTTATTTTTAGGGTCTAATTAAATGGAATCTGCATAGAGGACGATTCTGATTGGTGGATTATTACTTCATTATAAATAATACCTTTAATAATAATCCATCCATCCATCATCTTCTGCTTCATCCTCTATTAGTGACGCGGGGGGGTCCATCCAGGGGAGAAAGTTTCGGGCGCTGGGGAGATACACCCAGGACAGGGGGGGCAATCTATCACTGGACATACACTCACTCACACAAACACACTCTATATGGGGCAATTTGGAGAATTAAATTGCCCTTGAGTCATGTTTTTTGGACTGTGGGAGGAAACTGGAGAACCCAGAGGAACCCCCCGCGGACACGGGGAGGACATGGAAACTCCACCCAGATTGGTATTCGAACCTGGAATCCCCTGAGAGGAGAACATGCCAACCACTAAGCCACTGTGCTGCCCTATTATTATTATTCTAAACAAATAGATCAAATAAAAATTAAATATGGTGCCCCGTTGTGTCTCCGTAATGAAGAATGTGTTGCAGACCCCGTGGATGTGAGCCGTGGACCCCTGGGACGAACCTCAGAACCATTACCGAGCCATTCATCCATCCAAAAAAAAACAGCCCATTCTGCACCGCGCCACGCGGAGACGGCGGGAATTGAAAAGCGGCTCGATGGACGTGTCCTCAATCAGAGGATTCAATCAGAAACAGCTGGAGGAGCTCAGACGTCGTGGACCTCGATGTTGATGTCTCAGAGCCTGCTGTCTCCTCCACTCGACCTGCGTCTCCAGACTCTTTTTTATTTATTTTTTGTAATAAACGAACCCGAGCTCGGCTCCCGGTGCGCCTCCACCCTCCTGCTTCTCCGAGCTCCAGGTCTGGCTTTGGCGCCACACACAGATTTCCAGCTCTGTTGCTCGCTCACGCTCCGGACGGCAGGACATGCGTCTGAACGTCCTGCAGAAATTTGCTCCAGACGTGGAAGACCAGGAGCACCTTCACACCGGACTCCCCCAGCACCGCCGGCGCTCGGCTCCTGCAGGGACGACTTGTTTACAGAGGACGGGAGAGAGAGAGGGACAGAGGACGAGAGAGAGAGAGGGAGAGAGGGAGAACATGTTGCAAGGCCGTTGTTCACCGATTTCATATCAAACGTGGAGCAGACAGACTGACGGCAGTTAGACGCAGCGTGCAGATAGTACAGAGATTAGAAATTAGGAACCCCACCTCCAGCACCACCTCCTACAGCACCAACATCACCACGACCACCTCCAAGGCCACCATCACCTCAACCTCCAGCACCACCACGTCCAACATCACCATCGCCACCTCCAGAATCACCATCATCACCTCCAGCACCACCATCTCCAGCATCACCACCTCCAGCACCACCACGTCCAACATCACCATCGTCACTTCCAGAATCACCATCAGCACCTCCAACACCACCACGTCCAACATCACCATCGTCACTTCCAGCACCAGCTTCTCCGGGATCACCACCTCCAGCAACACCACGTCCAACATCACCATCGCCACCTCCAGAATCACCATCATCACCTCCAGCACCACCATCTCCGGTATCACCACCTCCAGCAACACCACGTCCAACATCACCATCGTCACTTCCAGAATCACCATCATCACCTCCAGCACCACCATCTCCAGGATCACCACCTCCAGCACCACCACGTCCAACATCACCATCGTCACTTCCAGAATCACCATCATCACCTCCAGCACCACCATCTCCGGTATCACCACCTCCAGCACCACCACGTCCAACATCACCATCAACAGTACCACCACCTCCAGCACAACCATGTTCGGCATCATCACCACCACCAACACCACATCTAATATGACCTTAACATCACCATCACCACCTCATCCAGCACCATCACCACCACTACCTCCAGCATCACCATCATCAGCTCCACCACCTCAGGCCCCACCATCACCATGTCTAACATCACCACCATCAACACCACTACCTCCAGCAACACCACATCTAACACCAAGTGGAAGCTGTCATTAACAATAATTTAAATGAATCTCTCTCAGAATACGAGTGATAAGAATAATATTATTATTGTTATTCATTCATTCATTCATTATCTTCCGCTTTATCCTGAATTAGTGTCTCGGGGGGTCGGTGGGAATATAATGTTATGTTTTATTTATTTGATTGTATTTCAGAACACGGATCCTAAACCTCGTTGGACTTTCTCTTTTATGGTTCGCTCTAAACTTCTAGTAGTTATCAGTAAGTTATCGGCGCTCCTCGGAACACCCCCCCCGCCCCCCTCCCGAATGTTCTAAAATCTTAATTCTTCAATCGAACCTCGGCTCCGGTCTCTGTAAGTAATTACGCCGAGCATTGGCGCGGAACCCTGCTCCATTGGAACCATGTCTACATTTCCCTGCTCGGTTCTCCAGAGGGGCAGAATTATAAGGACGGAGCTCAGACAGTCTGCCAGCGGTTCTCTAAAAAAAACATCAACCTGAAGGTGGGGCTATGAGCAGCGGGGTGTGTGGAGGTGAGGGATCAACCTGCACTAGGAACCCTCCATCCTCCCGAGTTCCATAAAGACTCCGTTAATGAGTTTACACTGTTGTGGTGGAGCTCCAGCGATCCCTGACCTCGACCCCACCAGGCACCTCTGGGACGAATTGGAACATTGATTCGGAGCAGGATTTTTATGCTCGTTTCTTGCCCTGACCCTGCGGTTGATCTTTAGATTGACTGGACCTTCATTTCAACGCTCCGCAGAACCATGTGAGAGCTGAGGAGAGCCAGGCTCTTAAAGCTGCAGCGGTTCTCCACAGAACGTCTTCAAGGCTTAGTGTGAGAACATCCATCCATTATCTTCTGCTTTATCTTCTACAAGGGTCATGGAGGAGGGTTCCCCATGCCCATCCAGGGGAGAACATATATACACCCAGGACAGGGGGGCAATCTATCGCTGGGGACACACTCACTCACACACTCAATATGGGGGAGAATTCAGTTGACCTCGATCCATGTTTTTGGTCTGTGGGAGGAAACCGGAGAACCCGGAGGAAACCCACGAGGACACGGGGAGAACATGGAAACTCCACCCAGATGGGGATTCAAACCACGAATCCCTAGCGCTGAGAGGAGAACATGCCAACCACTAAGCCACCGTGCCACCCCTAGTGTGAGAACCTTAATATGTGTGGAACATCTGAGACGGCATGATGCTGCAGCCTCACAGATGTTTTTTGGAGGCTCTTACAGAACCTCAAAACCTGGAGTCACCACACAAACACACACACAAACACACACACACACACACACACACACGTGTGTGTGTAGAATGTCGTCATGTTTCTGTTGTCCTAAAACCTTCAGAAAACTTCATGTTGACGTCGAGAAGAAGGAGCTTTGTGGAACGACCTGGCGACGGGGTGGAACCGTGTGAAGTTCTGCGGCTCTTCTCGTCCTGTGAGCTCTTCAGAGGAAGTGGCTTTAGAGACATAAGACCCTGAAGCTTCCAATTACCTGCTGGGATGGAGTGCATTAGCAGGCAGATTAGGGCAGGATTTTGGGGGATTGCGGGGTCTGATTGGATTGGACGCCGACCGAGGAGGTGGAGAGCCGAGACCAAACTCTGAGAACAATAAGAGTTCCCGCTTCATCAGCTTCATCGGGACGCTTCGTTACCGGGTTATTACCACGGTAACCACATGACGACACACGTTACTAACCGGCATCTCAGCGAGGTTTAATCACTGAGATGAGGATGATGATGATGATGATGGTGATGATGATGTCATTGTGTGGAGTGCTGGAGAAGGAGGCTTGGTATGGAGATCAGTGTGCAGATAATTGCATTGTGCAGTGAGAACAAAGGCCTGAAGTGGCGCTGTAATTACAGCCATTAGACGTGAAGCGGGGTAATTAATATCGGGGATGAGGCGCAGCACGGCAGGGACACTGAGACACTGAGACGTTCCGCCAGCTGCGTCACTGCAGGACTGAGGAACATCCACCACCCTAATAATACCTGCCCCGTTCATCATCAGAGAACCGAGAACCGAGTAAAGGAAATGCTTTATTATTCATTTATCCATCATCTCCCCTTTAATCCTTTATTAGGGTCGGGGGGGGGGGGGGTAGGGTCCCCATCCAGGGGAGGAAGATACCCCCAGCACAGGATGCCAGTCTATAAATGGACACACGTGCAGTTCACTTACACACTCTATATGGGGCAATTTAGAGCATTCAATTGACCTTGAATCCATGTTTTTTGGACTGTGGGAGGAAACCCGAGAACCCGGAGGAAACCCAAGCGGACATGGGGAGGACATGCAAACTCCACCCAGATTGGGATTCGAACCGGGAATCCCCAGCGCTGTGAGAAGAACATGTTAAATATTGTGTATTAATGTAAATAATAGTAAATTAAAAGCCGTGTTGAGTGGCTTAGTCTTTGGCATGTTCTCCTTTCCTCTCAGCACTGGGGATCCAGGTTCGGGTGGAGTTTGTAAGTTCTCCCCGTGTCCACGTGGGTTTCCTGCGGGTTTTCTGGTTTCCACCCACACTAAAAATACATAGACAGGTAAATTGAATGATCCAAATTGCCCCATATGATGTGTATCTGTGTGAGTGTGTGTGTGTCCAGCAATAGATTTGCGTCCTGTCCTGTGCCCAAAACTTTCTCCCCTGGATGGACATGGGGAACACCCCCCACCCCCCCCCCACCCCCACCCCCACAACCCTAATAAAGGATGAAATGGAAGATGATGGATGCATGAATTTATCCATGGGTTCCTCATGCCCATCCAGGGGAGAACGTTTCGGGCGCCAGGACAGGGGGGGGGCAATCTATCACTGGACACACACTCACTCACACAGACAGACACACTCAATGTGGGGCAATTTGGAGAACTCAATTGACCTTGATCCATGTTTTTGGACTGTGGGATAAAACCGGAGGAAACCCACGCGTACACGGGGAGGACATGGAAACTCCACCCAGATGGGGATTCGAACCGGGAATCCCTAGCGCTGAGAGGAGAACATGCCAAACCACTAAGCCACCGTGCCACTCTGATGTTTATTAATATTAATAGTGGAACAGCAGTGCTCATGGTCACTGATTCCACTCGGGGGGGTGAGGGGTGTCTTGTTGTGAGTCATGTCTGGTGTTGAGCGTAAGGCGGCCGATCAGACGGTTACGGGGGTGAAATATTCCCGCCCTGAATGCAGCAGCGCGGCGACGGCGTGATGATGGATGCATCGGCAGCCATTTTGCTCTCGTCCCATCGATTGACCCCCTCATCCATCTGCGGCGCCGGAAAGCTTTAGCACCGAACGCACTTCAGAACAATCCGCCGGACTCGGCCCCGTCCGCCTCGCGCGGGGGCCCATAAATTCCGCTCGGTCTCGTCTCCCATCGCAATGAATCCTCATGAAAGCTGGCGCGGGCATGGCGCGGGCTTCGCTCTGAAACGTCCACCCCCCCCCCCCACCCCGTCTCCGGCGCCGCGCCCGCGTCCACCTGCTGGCCAACCTCAGATTTAATGTCCCGCTGTCTGTGATTTAAGACGATTAAAGTTTGAGGGGGTTTCAGCCGCAGAAGAGGAATCGACCTCTCGATGGACGCACGGCGGCCTAAAGTATGCGGACAGCCCTCGGGACAAAGGGTCCACGTGACGACCTTCAGACTGCACCTACCGGACGTCCAACCACATCCTGATCCACCATGTGGATTAATATTTAGTCTGTTGGATTTCAATAAAATAATATAAGAGGGCAACGGTGGCTTAGTGGTTTAGCATGTTCTCCTCTCAGTGCTGGGGATTCCCGGTTCGAATCCCCATCTGGGTGGAGTTTCCATGTCCTCCCCGTGTTCTCCGGTTTCCTCCCACAGTCCAAAAACATGGATCAAGTCAATTGAGTTCTCCAAATTGCCCCATATAGAGTGTGTGTCCAGTGATAGATAGGCATCCTGTCCTGTGTGTATCTGCCCAGCGCCTGAAACGTTCTCCCCTGGATGGGCATGTGTCTGTGTGGGTTTCCTCCAGGTTCTCAGTTTCCCTCCCGCAGTACAAATACATGGATTCGAGGTAAAAGGAATGCTCTAAATTGCCCCATATAGAGTGTGTCTGTGTGAGTGAGTGTGTGCCCAGCGATAGATTGGCGCCCTGTCCTGGGTGTATCTGCCCAGCGCCCAAA
>JAFMOD010001342.1:33130-44810 GCA_019802435.1 Corydoras maculifer | reverse complement strand
TCTCTCTCTCTCTCTCTCTCTCTCTCTCTCTCGCATGCGTTCTGCCGATTCGCACCCGGCCTCCTGATGACTAATTAATTTCTCTGGAGGTGTTAGAGGATGCTTCACCCATGGTGCTTTGCAGACGCCTCTTTTTTAACCCTGTTAGCAGAATTTTTCACGTCACGTTTCTGCGAGTTTTTATACATAAATTAAAACCATCTGTCTCTCCGTTTCACCACCAACCCGCTGAATCGCTCTCGAAGGGGAAAACTCAGGCCAAAATGCCTCTGTGGGTAATTAACACTAATTGCAACCAAACTCAGTCTCTCATTAGTTAATCCGTACGAACACTCCTGCGCACGTGACCTACTGCACAAGGTAACTAATTAACACTAATTAAATTAGAAAATGATAAAAGCAACAGCATCCATGTTCAACGTTCACCAAAATAAACAATAAACAGGAATCTGGATTAAATTAATAAAATCAAATTGATGGTTAATTACAAAAACGGGTCGGTCTGCTTCCTAAATCTGATTGGCTGAGCCGGTGGTCCCGCCGTGACATCATTAACATTAACACACCCCTCTATCAATGCATGACGTACGGTACTTTTTTTTGTTTAACTGCGTTCTGTAATTTGTCCACTAGAGGGCAGTGTTGGACCATTAGATAAACTGGAATCCTGTTTACTTTAAAAACGGACTAGATTACGTTGCGGAAGATCAGATTATTAACGATTTTGCTTTCAATAAATGCGTTTATGGGTCAAATTTGTTATAAATAGTGAGTTTGTAAGTGTTTTATGAAAGTAATCAGACACTCAAGTTTGTGTATTATTGTGAATAATCATGTAAAGAGGCGGAGCTGTACTGCTCTACACGTCAGGACTAATAACACCTCTGTGGGATTTATTCAGAATAGAGCCACGCCCCCTGATAATTTAATTAACACTCACTGCTGTTGTTAATCGAGTATTAATGTCATATTTACTGGGATTTAAATATCGTAAATAAAATTATAAGTTTATAATTCATTATTATCATGCTGCCGTGTCATTGGTTCTTGATGAGTTTAATAAACGTTCTAATCCTAATTCTTTCTGTGAAAACTCTGAGCGTCTGCGTGTCCGTGAGTCCTTCAGGCTCTCTGTAATAAGTGTGGGTATCGATCGTCTGTCCAGACTGCTGGAGGAATCGTTTTTAAACACACCAGCAGTTCCACAGTTGCCCCAGTGTGTGTAGGTGCATCGGCTCTGAACCGCACAGGGGAGCAATTAATTTGGGAAGTGACCGAGTGTGAAACTTATCAATACTGCAGAAAAATCCACGCCGAGTTGGCATTCATACCTTATTAAAGGTGTAGTTTAGAAAAGAGCCCGACATCACTGTAATAAAAAAAAAATATATATAATAATAATAATCAGGGCGGCACCGTAGTTTAGCATGTTCTCCTCTCAGCATCCATCCTGGAGATCCAGGTTTGAATCCTGATATGGGAGATATTTGCATGTTCTCCCCGTGTCCTTGTGGGTTCCCCATGCCCATCCAGGGGAGAACGTCTCAGGCACTGGGCAGATACACCCAGGACAGGGTGCCAATCTATCTCTGGGCACACACTCACAGACACACTCTATATGGGGCAATTTAGAGAACTCAATTGACCTTTATCCATGTTTTTCCACCGTGGGAGGAAACCCATGCGGACACTGGGAGAACATGCAAACTCCACCCAGATTGGGATTCGAACCGGGGATCCCCATCACTCTATATGGGGCAATAGAGGGTGGCATGGAGGCATAGTGGTTTATTAAAAATAAATTTATTCGGTCTGTATTCTATAAGCGGCATGGTGTCTAAGTGGTTTAGCATGTTCTCCTCTCAGCGCTAGGGATTCCCGGTTCGAATCTCCATCTGGGTGGAGTTTCCATGTTCTCCCCGCATCCATGTGGGTTTCCTCCGGGTTCTTCGGTTTCCTCCCACAGTCCAAAAACATGGATCAAGGTTAATTGAATTCTTCAAATTGCCCCATATAGAGTGTGTGTGAGTAAGTGAGTGTGAGCCCGGTGATAGATTGGTGTCCTGTCCTGGGTGTATCTGCCCAGCACCCGAAACGTTCTCCCCTGGATGGACATGGACCCACCCCCCCGCGACCCTAATAGAGGATAAAGTAAGATGGATGGATGAATTCAGACTGACGAACTCTGGTGTGTTTTTATTTTATTTATTCATTCATTCATTATCTCCCGCTTATCCTCTATTAGGGTCGCGGTGGGGTTCCCCATGCCCATCCAGGGGAGAACGTCTCGGGCGCTGGGCAGATAGACCCAGGACAGGACGCCAATCTATCACTGGACACACACTCATTCACACAGACACACTCTATATGGGGCAATTTGGAGAATTCAATTAACTTGATCCATGTTTTTGGACTGTGGGAGGAAACCGGAGAACCCGGAGGAAACCCACGCAGACACGGGGAGAACATGGAAACTCCACCCAGATGGGGATTCGAACCGGGAATCCCTAACGCTGAGAGAAGAACATGCTAAACCACTAAGCCACCGTGCCGCCTTCTTTTATTTATTAATTAATGTATTTTGTTTATTTCTCTGAGTCTGTTATTATTTCGTTAACTTCAGGGCGGGGCGTCGGCCGCTGGGTGAGTTCCTCCAGCAGATCAAACCTCCATCGTCCTGCGGCTTTATTACAGCAGCGCTGGCGTCCTCCACGGAGCCAAACATCAGGAATCTGCTCATGTGCACTGCAAACTGCTGATGTGCGCCCTGGTGCGTGTGTGTGTGTGTGTGTGTGTGTGTGTGTGTGTGTGTGTTTTCAGGCATCGGTGTGGATCATCAGTTCCAGGAGCAATGAGATGAGGTATGAAATTGGTGTCTCCCCTCTTCCTCCGAGCCGGCGCCGGTGATGAATACACTCGTTTTGTCCGGCCCGCCGCAAATCCTCTTTAAGGCGTGACACACCTCGCCGGCATCGCTGCCTCGCTGCCTCGCTGCCTCGCTGCCTCGCTGCCTCGCTGCCTCAGATTTATCCTCATTGCTGCGCTGATTTTATAAGCGCTTTTAAATCGCGGCCATTCGAACCCATTATGAGGAACGGCTCGGCCCTCCGAGGGCCCGGTGGAGCTTAAAAATAGAACCGCCTCCATCCCAAACACCTGCCTCCACAGATCGGGTTTACCTGGACCGGAGCGGGGCGTGAAATCGGACCGGGGGGGGTCCGTCTGAGTTCCCGCTGCGTCCCACGTCCAGGAGAACCGTCATGTTCAGGGTGATACCATACGATGCCTTCATTATCCATCCATTATCTTCGTGGGGGGGGGGGGTACGTTTCGGGCGCTGGGCAGATACACCCAGGACAGGGCGCCAACCTATCGCTGGGCACACACTCACTCACACGCACACACACACTCTATATGGGGCAATTTGAAGAACTCAATTGACTTGATCCATGTTTTGGACTGTGGGAGGAAACCGGAGAACCCGGAGGAATCCCACACGGACACGGGGAGGAGATGGAAACTCCACCCAGATGGGGATTTGAACCGGGAATCCCTAGCGCTGAGAGGCGAAGGTACTAAACCACTAACCACCGTGCCGCCCGCAGTGTATAAGATGTATCTGTAAATATAAAGTCT
The DNA here is from genome assembly GCA_019802435.1 of Corydoras maculifer. Classification (NCBI taxonomy): domain Eukaryota; kingdom Metazoa; phylum Chordata; class Actinopteri; order Siluriformes; family Callichthyidae; genus Corydoras; species Corydoras maculifer. Next base: position 41,174 of record JAFMOD010001342.1, on the reverse strand, counting down.
TGTATATCCAGAGTTTAGGAGCCACGGCTTTAGCCGGTTCTCCCTCCCGTCACAGGGAACATCGATTTCACGGCTCGGGGATCTGTGCAGGTGCAGCAGGCTCTGCATTTACACTTTAGTCATGAAGTGACATTTAAGGCAGGAAGGAACACAACCCCGATGCTAATCCACTCCGGCTCAGTCCACATAACACCCACAAATATATGCCAGACACGGAGCGCAGAAGGTCTGCAGTAATTACGCTCATCGTTACTCTCGTGTCTGGACGTGAACTTTATGAAATCATTAAAACCCTCAAAGAGTGATATGAATCAGGGCTCAGTGCGTGTGATGAACACGTCGTTTAATGACTCCATTCATTCCAAACGTTTGAGAACCAACCGCGGTGTTGTTTACAGCAGGGTTCCGGTCATTACGTCTCCGCCCACTTTTATAGAATACATCCATCCATCCATCCATCCATCCATTATCTTCCGCTTGTCCGGGGTTCGGGTCACGGCCATCCAGGGGGAAACGTCTCGGGCGCTGGGCAGATAGACCCAGGACAGGGCGCCAATCCATCGCTGGGCACACACTCACTCACACAGACACACTCTATATGGGGCAATCTTTTTTGAGAATTCAACTAACTTGATCCATGTTTTTTGGACTGTGGGAGGAAACCGGAGAACCCGGAGGAAACCCACGCAGACACGGGGAGAACATGGAAACTCCACCCAGATGGGGATTCGAACCGGGAATCCCTAGCGCTGAGAGGAGAACATGCTAAACCACTAAGCCACCGTGCCGCTTATAGAATACAGACCGAATAAATTTATTTTTACTATTTTATTTTAAACACACACACACACACACACACACACACAAACATATGTATATATATATATATATATATATATACACACATCCATCCATCCATTATCTTCTGCTTTATTTTCTATTAAAGTCGCGGGGGGGGGGGGTTCCCATGTCCATCCAGGGGAGAATGTTTCGGGCGCTGGACAGATACACCCAGGACAGGGGGGCAATCTATCACTGGACACACACTCACTCACAAAGACACTCTATATGGGGCAATTTGGAGAATTCAATTGACTTGATCCATGTTTTTGGACTGTGGGAGGAAACCGGAGAACCCGGAGGAAACCCACGCGGACACGGGGAGAACATGCAAACTCCACCCAGATTGAGATTCGAACTGGGAATCCTTAGCACTGAGGAGAACATGCTAAACACTAAGCCACCGTGCCATATATATATATAAGATCAGTGTAAAAATTAAATAAATGTTCAACTTTTTTATTAAATGGCATTTATTTTTCTCTTCATCTGTTTTTGATCCAAATTAATTTCTGCGACCTTAATAGAGTTCATATGTTCCTTCTTTAAACTCTATTGTATTTACGTTTGATAAATGCTGGTTTAAAGTCTTTGAAGTTTTCATTTCATTTGCAGATTCTGTGCGTTTCATCGCTGGTGACGGCAAACGGGATGGCAGGGGGGTGATGGTGAACCGGGACGATATGCAAGACGACAACTGGTAATTCAAAAAACATAAATACAGTAATTAAATGAATGTTGTTTTTTATTATAAGTCTTTTTTTTGAAGGGGGGGGGTACACAGGACTCCTCCACTGAGAATTTTTTATCTATTAATACATTTTTTATACATTTTCTGAGAATTACTTTAATTAGAAACAATTAAGCCAGTTCAAAGCATCGGATGGTGTTTGTTGTCTGTGTTGCTTAAAATACTTAACAGATGATCAGCGTAAATCAAATGAAATAATTCTCATTAATAATTAGTATGACTGTAATGAGAACACCGCACCGATGGAGTCGTTCTTGCGGCGTCTGTAGCTTTCTTCTGAGTGATTAATGTTTTAAAAAAAAGAATTTCAGCTGGAAATGACCGATTTCGTGAGAACAAAGCCGAGTCTTCACGCCAAGTCGAGAAAACAACAGTGTTTTTGCACCACAGGACCACAGTGAGGCGCAGCGCCTCTCCAAACTGCTGCCTTGGCATCTGTGACCTGTAATAAATGAGGAGCTGGTTAGTGATGGCAGCTGTGAGAGGACGGGAATTCAAACAGACCCAGAGAGAGAGAGAGACAATAAACGAGAGCGAGAGAGAGAGAGAGAGAGCGAGAGGGACAATAAACGAGAGAGAGAGCGAGAGACAGAGAGAGACAATAAACGAGAGAGAGAGAGAGAGAGAGAGAGAGAGAGAGAGGGCGCGAGAGGGACAATAAACGAGAGAGAGAGAGGGCAAGAAAGACAATAAACGGGAGAGAGAGAGACAATAAATGAGAAAGAGAGAGAGCGAGAGGGACAATAAACGAGAGAGAGAGAGAGAGCGAGAGAGAGACGATAAACGAGAGAGAGAGCAAGAGAGCAAAAGAGACAATAACCGAGGGAGCGAGCGAGAGAGACAGAGAGAGAGAGAGACAATAAACGAGAGAGAGAGCGAGACAGAGAGAGAGAGAATAAAAGAGAGAGAGAGAAAATAAGAGAGAGAGAGAGAGAGAAAGAGACTATAAAAGAGAGAGAGATAAAGAGACAATAAATGATAGAGTGAGAGAGAGAGCGAGACAATAAAAGAGAGAGAGAAAGAGAGAGAGACAATAAACGAGAGAGAGACAATAAAAGAGAGAGACAATAAACGAGAGAGAGACAATAAAAGAGAGAGAATAAACGAGAGAGAGAGAGAGAGAGAGAGTCACACAGATGGTGTGTAATGCAGAGGAGGACAGTAAAGACTCAGAGTGAGAGAAACACAGCCTGCACTGAGGGACCCTGTCTCTGATCCACAAGGTGGCGCTGTAGGGCGGATGTGTGTATTAACGCGTACAGTGAGTGGATACAGGGTTTCACCCCCCCAGCAGCGCCACACCCACCCGGTCATCCACCACCCTGACGGATGACCCTGACCCCGCGGGTCCGGGATGTGGCGGCTTCCCCCAGGCGGCGCCATCGTTTCCCGTAATCACTTCTGAACAGAATGTCTCTGATGGAACTCGACGAGGTTCTTCATTTGCCGATACATTTTCTCTCCGCCAAATAATATGAGCAATCACAGCGCTGCGTTCCGCCGCCGCCGCCGCCGAAAAACGTCATTAACAACCACGAAGGTAATGAAGTGAAAATCCAATATTGTCTTCCACATCAATTATTTCCATTCGTGCTCGTTTGCTTTGTGTTTTTTCGTTTTTAGATCTGTCTCCGTCTGTGGGTTCCTGTGAGGACCGTTACTCCGGTCCTGTGGGTGCAGCAGCCCCGGTGCAGAGAGGCGGGGCGGGGTGGGGGGGGGCGGGGGGTGGGAGGTCTGTCACCTGGAGGTGATGGAAAGGTTCAGGAAAGATGATTATTAACTTCTTCCTCCGACCATCTGCTCCGGCGCATCTTTAATTTATTTAATTAGAAAGTGTCTCCAGGGGATTTACGGCCGCGCCGCAGCGCCGCAGCGCTCAGCGCTGATGTCACAGCCGCACCGCAACCGAGCTCTAATCATATCCTCAGACAAACGCGGCTGATCCTCACGTCACGTGATCCAATACCAAGTTCTCAAATCAATAACCATCCATTCATTCATTATCTCACGCTTTATCCTATATTAGGGTTGTGTGTGTGGGGGGGGGTTCTCCATGAGGGGAGAACGTTTCGGGCGCTGGGCAGATACACCCAGGACGGAACGCCAATCTATCACTAGACAGACCCCCACTTACTCTATATGGGGCAATTTGGAGAATTCAATTCACCTTGATCCATGTTTTTTGGACTGTGGGAGGAAACTCGAGAACCCGGAGGAAGCCCACACGGAACACGGGGAGAGCATGCCAACTCCACCTAGATTGGGGTTCGAACCAGGAATCCCTAGAGCTGAGAGGAGAACATGCCAAACCACTGAACCACCTACCTGTTTGTTTATTTATTAATAATTTTTTATAAAAAGAAAAAGAAAGTTCGAATCCCAATCTGGGTAGAGTTTGCATGTCCTCCCCGTGTCTGGGTTTCCTCCGGGTTCTCTGGTTTCCTCCCACAGTCCAAAAACAAACATGGCTTCAAGGCAAATTGAATGCTCTTAATTGCCCCATATAGAGTGTGTGAGTGTGTGTCCAGTGATAGATTGGCGCTCTGTCCTGGGTGTATCTTCCCAGCGTCCAAAACATTCTCCACCCCAACCCCCCCCCCCCCCCACTGAATATTGACAGAGGAACCTTCAGACATACCGCCACTGTTTTAGAACCTTAAGACGCAATGATTAAGCAAAATGTCCAGAATGGAGACATTTGCGCCCACGTCGCCCCCTGTGGACTGAGTCCCGCTGACGATCCTGAACTCATTGACTACAGACTGATCACATGACTTCAGCGGTCTCTCACTCAAACTCCAGCAATTAAACAAAAAGTGTTCTGTTCTAACGATGGGCGTTCGTGCGAGCGGATGTCTCTGAAGGTAGTTTGGATCTCAGTAGTGAACGTTCAGACTGTCGTACAGTCGACGGCTGAAGCGTGTGAGTGTTAATTTGTGGTGTTCGTCGGTGTGTCTGCAGCAGACTCGGCGGATCCCGGCGCCGGGGCCGGATGCTGAAATGTGCTGCGGGGTGTTGCAGAGCACCGGGACCTTCGCTATTCTGAGATCCTCGCCTCGGGCGCGGAGGCCGGAGTTTGTTTTCAGACTCCGAGCCGCCGTGACGGTGAGGCACAGTGAGTGTGAGTGCATGTCGGTTTAATTGCGGCTCGGTGGTGGTGCGGGTTTTCATGTCGCTGGATGTCGGTGCCGGGTGACCGTGTCGCCCGGCGCTAATGGCGAGGACGACGGCGTGCGGCCCGTGTGGAAGGAAACGCCGCGGCGTCAACATGACAGCTGCCTCAGCGACACGCTTCACCTCTGAAATATTAACCCAACGCCCGTTTAAAGAACAGGAACCCTCTCAACCTCCCAATCTCTTAATCTTACTCCAAATCGGAACCCTCAGCCGTTTGGGGGGAGGGGGGTTCCCCAAGGTTCTAAAACAGCGGCTGTTCTTCAATGTTTTCCCTTATAGGATTTTAAACAACCTACAAAACATCCATCCATTATCCTCCGCCTTATCCTCTTCTAGGGTCACGGTGGGGGGGTGGGGGGGGGGGGGGGGGGGGTTCCCCAAGCCCATCCAGGGGAGAACGTTTCGGGCGCTGGGCAGATACAACCAGGACGGGATGCCAATCTATATCTGGGCACATACTCACTTACACACACACTCTATATGGGGCAATTTAGAGAATTTAATTTACCTTGAATCCATGTTTTTGGACTGTGGGAGGAAACCGGGAGAACCCGGAGGAAACCCACACGGAACATGGCGAGGACATGGAAACTCTACCCAGATGGGGATTCGAACCGGGAATTCGATCCCAGCGCTGAGAGGAGAACATGCTGAACCACTAAGCCACCGTGAAATAATGCAGCGCCAGTTAGGCAATTTGGGGGGGGGGGGTTCTCATGTCCATCCAGGGGAGAACATTTCGGGCGCTGGGCAGATACACCCAGGACAGGGGGCCAATCTATCTTTAGACACACACTCTATATGGGGCAATTTGGAGAATTCAATAGAGCTTGATCCATGTTTTTGGACTGTGGAAGGAAACCGGAGGACCCGGAGGAAACCCACGCGGACACGAGGAGAACATACAAATTCCACCCAAATCGGGATTCGAACCTGAATCCCCAACGTTGAGAGGAGAACATGTTAAATATTGTGCATTAATTTAAATAATTCTAGATTAAAAGCCGTGTTGAGTGGCTTAGTGGTTTGGCATGTTCTCCTCTCAGCGCTGGTGTTCCAGGTTCGAATCCCAATCTGGGTGGAGTTTCCATGTTCTATATGTGTCCACGTGGGCTTCCTCAGGGTTCTCCGGTTTCCTCCCACAGTCCAAAAACGTTGGATTCAAGGTAAAAATATTACTCTAATTTGCCCCATATGAAGTGTGTTTGTGGAAGTAAGTGTGCCCAGTCCTGCGCCCGAAACCTTCACGAATTTTTAACAATAATTAGTGATTAGTATTTCTAATTAAATGATGAACTGATGACTGAAGAGCGGTGAGGGGAGCAGCTTCATCACGGATCCATGATTAAAGGAGAACCCGCAAACGTTCTCCGACGTTACGTTTTAATCTGATGATGGTTCACATATCAGATCAGATAATGCCTCGTCCACGGTGATTAATTACTGCCATGTTCCCAGCTGCTCCTGTCTCTCTGCCCTGTCCTCAGTGTGTCCCCAGTGTGTCCTAAATCTGTCCTCAGTGTGTCCTATATGTATATTCAGTGCCTCCCCAGTGTGTCCCCAGTGTGTCCTAAATCTGTCCTCAGTGTGTCCTATATGTATATTCAGTGCCTCCCCAGTGTGTCCCCAATGTGTATTCAGTGCGTCCCCAGTGTGTCCCCAATGTATATTAAGTGTGTCCTCAGTTTGTCCTAATTCTGTCCTCAATGTGTCCTCAGTTTTTCCTAAGTCTGTCCTTGGTGCGTCCCCTATGCATCCTCAGTGTGTCCACAATGTGTGCTCAGTGCATCCTCACTGTCCACAATGTGTGCTCGGTGTGTCCTCAGTCTGTCCCTAGTGCATCCCTAATTGTCCTCAGTGTGTTCTGTGTGTCCACAATGTGTGTTCAGTGAGCCCTCAGTGCAGTGTGTCCTCAGTGTTTTCTTCATTAAAGTGTCTTCAATTCCACTTCGAAGTTTCCTCAGACAGTCGGGTTGATGTTCATTTATTTACTCTCTCTCTCTCCCTCTCTCTTTCTGTCTCCCCCCCCCTCTCTCTCTGTCTGTCTCTCTGCCCCCCCCCCCCCTCTCGTTTTCATTCATTCTGATTGTCTCTCTACGTGGCGGTCTGTTTGATCCACCCTCCTTTTACTCCTGATGATTGTAGTTTTAAGATTTTACCAGGAGGTGGCAGCAAACCAGTGCAGTTTCAATGAAACGCTGCCATCTGCTGGTAAAAAAAAAGTTGACTTAAAGGTTCTCTTTCTTACATATTTTGGTTTTGTTCAGTAATAATAAACTGAATTAAGCTTTAATAAATGAAACTCTGCAGACTGTGGGTCAGTTTGGGGTGAAAACTTTAGATTGATTGACCGACATCATCAAGATCTCTAAAAAAAACAGAGTTTAGGTGACTCGAATGATTCATGCACACACACACTCTCTCCTGTCCCATATGGAAATGAGTTCAGAGTCCAAACACAGAACAACTGTATTATTTAATTCCTGTTTCCTGCAGGAAAAAACCCCGAGGTCATCCTGAGGTGAAACTCTGAAACCCTCGCACCCAACAAGCAGCGCAAATAAAGACAGTAAGTGTATAAAAGTGCACCTCGTCATGTTCATCAGTATAAACACTCATCATTTATAATGTACTAATGATTCTTAATAACTGGTTGAATTATTTAATGATGAATTGAACTCGTTGCCTGTTTGTGTTGGGAATGAGAATCAACATGCAAATGAGTTTATTCTGAAGAGGAGATGAAACAAAGAGCTGAATGGTGGAGAGATGGGAGGGCGAGAGACGACAGACATATCACCGGAGGTTAGACAGGTACGGACACAGACGAGCAGCAGGACCGAAGACTGATACCAGACCTGCTCCCCTTCACTGAGCCCAGTCCATCAGTCAGGTGAGAGCATTTCACTCTTATTAAAGTTTATTCATCAGAGATCAAATAAACACTTATACAGTTCAGAACTACATGTTTAAACATCATAAATAAACTTTTTACATTAATATTTAATAGTTATATTTTTGATTGAGTGTAATAGTGTAATAGTGAACGTGGTTCACAATCTTCAGTGTTGGATTTGTTCTTGTTTGGTTCGTTGAGCTGCTGAAGTTTTAGGATCTCGATGTTTCCTCCACAGTTAAGAGAATCGTGTTCTTTTGCAGGTATATCATTCAGAATCAGAATATCAGAATTCAGGAGTCTGTAAGTTTTCATTCTAAAGGAGTCACAAACTTTTTCTTTAAAAATTAAATGAACAACGTTGACTTTAATCTTTAACT
>JAFMOD010000134.1:420956-445095 GCA_019802435.1 Corydoras maculifer | reverse complement strand
AGAACCCGACACCAACAGAACCCGACATCAACAGAACCCGACACCAACAGAACCCAACATCAACAGAACCCAACACCAACAGAACCCGACACCAACAGAACCCGACACCAACAGAACCCGACACCAACCTGACACGAACAGAACCCGACATGAACCCGACACAGACAGGACCCGACACAAACAGAACCCGACGAGAGAACAGAACCAAATGAGTCCAATAAACCTTTACAAACCATTTTTGTTGCTCATGTAGACATCAGGAGAACATGCAAAACTCCAAAACTTTGCAAAACTTTGCATGTTCTCCAGGTGTCCTTGTGGGTTTTCTTTCAGGTTCTCTGGTTTCCTCCCACAATCCAAAAACATTCAAGGTGAATTGGCTGCTCTAAATTGCACCTATATAGTGTGTGTGTGTGTGTGTGTGTGTGTGTGTGTGTGTGTGTGTGCCCAGCGCTGGATTTGCACTCTGTCCTGAATGTGTCTTCCAAGAACCCAAGACATGAAGGTATTACAAAGGTTGTATATAGAGTGTGTTATAAATAAAAATTAACTTACTATTTTACCTCCTTAGTCCATTACAAGGCTCGGGGGTGGGGGGGGGGGTATGCTGTTCCCCATGCCCATCTAGGGGGAGAGCGTGTCAGGCGCTGAGCAGATACACCCAGGACAGGGCACCAATCCATCACTGGGCACACGCTCACTCACACAGACACACTCATATATTATATAGGGGCAATATGGATGGGGCAATTTAGAGCAATCGATCTTACCTTGAAAACGTGTTTTTGGACTGTGGGAGAAAACCCACACAGAAACGAAGAGAACATGCAAACTTCACCCAGATAAGAATTTAAACCTGGAGAAGAGAACATGCCAACCACGACCCCCCTGTGCCACCCCATTCATTATAATTCAATTATTATTATTATTATTATTATTATTATTATTATTATTATTCATTATCCTCCCACTTTATCCTCTATTAGGGTTGCGGGGGGGGGGGTTCCCTATGCCCATCCAGGGGAGAACGTCTCGGGCGCTGGGCAGATCCATCACTGGGCACACACTCACTCACACACACACACTCTATATGGGGCAATTTGGAGAATTCAATTGACTTGATCCATGATTTTGGACTGTGGGAGGAAACCGGAGAACCCGGAGGAAACCCACACAGACATTGAGAGACCATGGAAACTCCACCCAGATGGGGATTCGAACCGGGAATCCCTAGTGCTGAGAGGAGAACATGCTAAACCACTAAGCCACCGTGCCGCCCAATAATAATATAATATTATTCATTATCTCCTGCTTATCCTCTATTAGGGTCGCGGTGGGGTTCCCCATGCCCATCGAGGGGAGAACGTCTCGGGCGCTGGGCAGATAGACCCAGGACAGGGCGCCAATCCATCGCTGGGCACACACTCACTCACACACACACACTCTAAACTGGGCAATTTGGAGAACTCAATTGACTTGATCCATGTTTTTGGACTGTGGGAGGAAACCGGAGAACCCAGAGGAAACACACGAGGACATGGGGAGGACATGGAAACCCCACCCAGATGGGGATTCGAACCGGGAATCCCTAGCGCTGAGAGGAGAACATGCCAAACCACTAAGCCACTGTGCCACCATTATCATTATTATTATTATTGTTATTATTATTATTATTATTATTATTATTATTGTTATTATTGTTGTTGTTTTTGTTGTTGCATAAATTGTTTCAGAATGAAAGTTTTGTGTTTAATAATGAAACGTGTTTTATTTCTTTGTTTATTTTATTCTGTTAGATCATAATTTCCTTAATGAGAATTAAATATAATTAAAAGTTATTTTATAAGTATTGAAATGATGACTGAATTTTGGAGAATTAAAAACGTGTGTGTGTGTGTGTGTGTGTGTGTGTGTGTGTGTGTGTGTGTGTGTGTTGCGGTTCACCTGTATAGGAATCATGTGATGGAGCTTCATTGCCCCCTTCTGATGGAACTTGGTAAAGCAGGTGACACAGTAATCCTCGCTGCATTCTGCACACACCTGCGAGCGCGACACACACACACACACACACACACACACACACACACACACACACACACACACACACACATAAATCTGAATTTGAAGCATAGAGAGGCCGTTAGTCAGCAGTATGTGTGTGTTTATGGAAGTTAACATGTAAGGGGAGAACATGCAAACTACAGGTGGGGATTCGAACCTGGATCTCCAGCGCTGAGAGGAGAACATGCTAAATCACTACCCCACTGTGCCGCCTCGATATAAATTCTGAGGTTAAATCGAGCCTCGGTTAAAAAACAGAGTGTGTTTGATATTTTTCATTCTCATAAAATCCTCATAAAAAGTAAAATGAGGGGGCGGAGACGCAGGTACCCCACACCCCCCCCCCACCCCCCGGGGAGCTCATTATTTTTTTCCTAAAATAGTAAATGAGGGAAGTAAACAAGACGAGCTGTCACCATTATTACATAATTAACTAATTACTAAACCTGCGAACCATCACAGTTGGTATAGAAACAAAAATTAAAATGTGACACCGAGGTTTGATATAAAAATGAAATTACTCTTACACACACACACACTATACAGGGGCAATTTAGAGCAGCCATTTCACCTTGAATCCATGTTTTTTCGATGGTGGGAGGAAACCGGAGAACCCGGAAAAAAACCCACACAGACACGGGGAGGACATGCAAACTCCACCCACCTCAGGAGTCGAGCCCCGGGGCTGAGAGGAGAACATGCCAACCACTAGAGCAGCACCTCGTTCTAAATTCTGTAAGCATCTGTTTAGTCTTTGTTTGTTGATCGTCTTGTTTGGTAAAGCTGCTGGGTGACCGTTCTTTATTCCAAATTCATTAAATTAAAGTATTAACGATGTAAATAATTAGAGCCTGGAGTGAGTGAGTGAATTGATGGAGATCAGGTGGATGATCAGGTGGATGATCAGGTGGATGATCAGGTGGATGATCAGGTGGTGGTGCCTCACCAGTCCTGCGTTTCTGACGTCACACTGACCACAGACTTTACTCTTCAGTCTGGATTTTCTGCTCCGTCCATCCTTAGGTGGAGGCTCTGGCTTTCTTGTAACTGCACACACACACACACACACACACACACACACACACACACACACACACACACACACACACACACGTATTAACATACACACACATTGCATGCACACACATACACAAGCACACACATACATGTATCCAACCAAGTACACACACACTGCATGTACCCCCCCCACACACACACACATACACACTCACACACACACACACACACACACACACACACACACACTGCATTCACACACATACTGTTGCATCCACATATATACATATACATATATATATATATACATACACATTCACACACACATTCACACACGTGTATCCATACACACACACACACATACACATAGATACATGTACCACACACACACCTGATGGTGGTTCATCCTTTAAGATTGTTATCTTCATCTTTTCATTAAAATTCTGAAACACACACAGAGCCACAGATCTGTTATCATCCTCATTACTATAAACTATACTCCACTATACTCAACAATACTCATTCATTTATTCATTATCTTCTGCTTTATCCTCTATTAGAGTCGGGGGGGGGGGGTTCCCCATGCCCATCCAGGGGAGAACGTTTCGGGCGCTGGGCAGATACACCCAGGACAGGGGGGCAATCTATCACTGGTCACACTCAACAATACTGTACTGTAAATTAAAGCTGTACTGTAGTAAACTGTATATATTTATTATATGATCATATATAATAGTAGAGCATGCAATCCTGCATTATACTCCACTCTTTACTATTCTTTACTACTCTTTACTATACTCCACTATACTCCAAAATACTGTACTGTAAATGTATGCTGTACTGTAGTATACTGTATAATATACTACTAATAATATTATAGTATAATAATATACTATACTATACTAAAAATTTAAATAATATGTAAACTATATTTTATGATCGTATATAACAGTACAGCATGCTATAGTGCATTATACTCCACTATAATATTAATACTCTGTACTATACTCTTCTGCAGTGTACAGTAATGTATGTGAGTGTATTAGTTTATACAGTACTATACTTTACGCTTTACTGTTTGACACTATCAGACAATATGATGATAAATTACTCTATAATAATAATAACAATAATAATAATAATAATAATAATATATACAATATTTATTCATTCATTTATTTTCTCCCACTTTATCCTCTATTAGGGTTGCGGGGGGGGGGGAGGGTTCCCCATGTCCATCCAGGGGAGAACGTTTCAGGCGCTGGGCAGATACACCCAGGACAGGGCGCCAATCCATCGCTGGGCACACACTCACTCACACACACTCTATATGGGGCAATTTGGAGAACTCAATTGACTTGATCCATGTTTTTGGACTGTGATAGGAAACCGGAGAACCCGGAGGAAACCCACGCAGACACGGGGAGGACATGGAAACTCCACCCAGATGGGGATTCGAACCGGGAATCCCTAGTGCTGAGAGGAGAACATGCTAAACCACTAAGCCACCGTGCTGCCATATACAGTATTAAAGTATATTTATTATTATTATCAGTCTGCAGTTTGTTAGTGTTTGATGAATGCGATGCTCTCAGGACTCACTCTGTCCTTGTCAGCTCTCGTCTCTCGTCTCAGTGAGTTGTGGCCCTGAGCTGATTTCCAGCGTAACGCACCCGACCTCCTGGCAAAACAACACAATTACACGATCTTTCCTTCGTTACCTTAACGATTCCATGTGACTGAAGCGTTCTGATTACTGTACAGTCAATTTATTTGTGAGAATCCGGCGTGTTTCGTTATTGTTTGTAAATTTTCCCAAACGCTCGGCGACCTGTAGGATATTAAGTTGTGATTAAGTTCATCTCCCATACCCCACCCCCACCCCCCACCCCCCCACTCGGGTCGTGATTCATCGTGGGAGAGGCAGAAGGTGAAATTTACACTACAAACACATTTCGTCTCCGTGCAGCATGAGTTATGAGCTCGCAGATTCTCATCTAATCTCCTGGATGTGCAGTGCTGTAATTTCACACGCAGGTCAATTCTGCGCGTTATTAATGAAATTCAGCCGAACGCCGTTACACGCCGACAAATTTATAACTGCAGATGTTGGTTTCTCCAGAAGGCACGGCGTTGCCGCATAGCCTTCATCGTCTGTCTGCTTGGGTTCGAGGAGGGGCAACGTGGCGGCAGGAGATGGACCAGGCCGTGCCTCGCTCTGCACCTTTTAAAACTGAAGTCTGAAACGGCAGCGGCCAATGCGGCAGTGGCAAGGAAAAACCTTCTGCTATTTCTAAAAACCTACAGGACCTCGTACAGAACATATTACAGGACCAGTTACAGAAAAACCTACAGGACCAATCACAGGACCATCCACAGCACCACCTACAGGGCCAATTACAGAAAAACATACAGGACCTCCTACAGAACATCTTACAGGACCAATTACAGAAAAACCTACAGAAAACCTACAGAAAATCCACAGCACCACCTACAGGGGCAATTACAGAAAAACTTACAGAAAAACCTACAGAACCTCCTACAGAAAATCCACAGGACCACCTACAGAAAAACCTATAAAACCACCAACAGGACCACCTACAGAAAAACCCACAGGACCACCTACACCACCACCTATGGAAAGATCTATAGGACCATCTACAGGAATACCTACAGGACCACTCACAGGATCACCTAAAGAAAAAAACCTAGAGAAAACCTAGAGAAAAAAACCTACAGGATCACCTACCAGACCACCTGTAGGAAAACCTATATGACCACTTATGTCCTACAGGACCACTTATGGAAAAACCTACAGGACCACCTACAAAAAAAACCTATTGAACCATCTACAGGACCACCTAAAGGAAAACCTTCAGTAAAGCCTTAAGGACCACCTACAGGACCCCCTGCAGGACCACTGGCCTCAGAGCTTGGTGTAGCTGCACCATCCTGATGCCCGCGGCCCCTGGCCTCTTACTCTCGCTCCTCTTTTTCGCGGTTGATGGAGCGCCTGAGCTGCTGCAGTCGAACCTCCATCTCTTTACTCTCCTGATTGAGCTGCAGAGCTCCTCCATGCAGCTCCCGCAAATTCCTGCAAACACATTTAGACCTTCAGCAGGAGCGAGGGGTGCGGGCAGCTGCATCAGTGCATGAACAGGACCATGGTCCAGAGATTTATATATTGATGGAAACCTGGTGTTCAGCTTGACCGATCTGGGCTTGTTGCTCAGAAACAGACGGTTGTTCAAATTCATCTCGTTATTTCAGAAATCAACTGGATCTGAAACAAATCACAGACACGTGATTAGAGATGCAAATGAGGTCTGGATTTCAGTAAATTTATTTCTAAATACGAACATACACTATAAACACTGTACGGAACATCTACTTAAGAGATCCACAACTTCTGACCCATATTTCAGGTCATAAACACTCTCTCTCTCTCTCTCTCTCTCTCTCTATATATATATATATATATATAGTGGTAATTTAGAGCAGCCAATTTTAGCTTGCTTTGGCTGAGTTGTACATTTTCAGGTGTGTGAACAAAAAATGTTATGACTACAATTTTGCATTAGTTTTTTTGAGTTACGCCAAATTCTGATATTAATCTGCTAATTTAAAACAGAATGCCGTAAAAAAACATTTTAAAATAACATCAATATCAACATGAACAGATGTTTTACGATGTCAGAACCATTACAATTCATCAAATGAACTAAACTCAAGCTTCGTTGACTTATAATGACTTGTAATGGTATAATACATGGAATAATTCTAATGGTAGAATGAATAATTATTCCATTCACCATCGATAAGCCCAACTTTACCAAACTGGAGCAACGTTAACACATCAGTGCACTGCAGGCTGAATTATATTAAGACATTTTTATAAAGTCCTTTATTTCTCTTACTTGAACTTTGGAGTGGAATTTGAAACGATGGTCAACATTAACATCCACCTGAGCTTTGATCTGACCTCGTTCCTTAAGTTGGATCACTATGACAACCACCGTGCTCGACGTTCCAATGTTGTCATCAACGTTTTTTTAATCCTCTGTGGACAGTGGAGCGTTTATGAAACAATAACATCGAGTTCATCTGAAGTTCGGATGGAAGTTTAATCACCGTTTCTCTCTAACAACCTCATTCTTTCATTTTACAGCATATAATAATAGAATATATTAATATATAATATACTTTAATGATTACGGCCACCGTACTTTAAACCTACAAACGATGTCGGTGCACTTCAATAAAAACGTATTGTATAAGCTGTATAATGATTGTATAATTTTATAAGTTGCTTCAACCACAACAGCCGAACGCAGTGGGATCGAACCCAGAGTTATGAGACCAGCTGACGTCATCGTTAAGAATTAAAATAAATCAGGGCTTTTTTAAAAAAAAACACACATAAAACTGAAGCTCGGATCATAAAACTCATTTTTCATTTCCAGAATTATTCCGTACTTACTGTGGGCTCGATGTTGTGTGTATCATCACCATGGAAACCGAACCCGAGGATCTCCGGCGGCGGGCTGTGGGCGGAGCTATGCTTCCTACGTCATCACATCTCAGGTTAGTTTCATTTGAATGTCGGTTCGACCAAGTAGAGTGAATCAGAATTGTTTGCACTGAGGAGTCGAATCTGAAGGAGTCGGTGAGAGAATCATATGGAAGCATTGATATGATCTGAATTATAGACAATACATAGAACACTGCTACGTACAGAACCAATCAGAAGTCTGGACACGCCCACCGCTTAGACAGACTGTACTTTTACTATTACAGACTGTAGAACATCCATCCGTCCATCCGTCCGTCCATCTTCTGTTTAATCCTATAAGAAGGTCACTATGCTGGGCAGACACATCGAGGACAGGTTTGATTCCTGGGTGGGGCAAACATGTTAGGAGTCTGTGTGTTTGCCCCTGTGCCTTTAAGGGTTCTCACGACCATAGGTAATCCGCAGATTCCAAAACGCCCTAGTCGTTAAGGGGGTACATCAGTATGGGGTCACATGTCTGGATAAAATGGGGGGGTTCCATTAATATCTTTACCAGTATAGATATGAAATAATATATAGTATAAAGATATAAGATATAGGCTGTCACGGTGGCTTAGTGGTTTAGCATGTTCTCCTCTCAGCACTAGGGATTCCCAGTTCGAATCCCAATCTGGTTGGAGTTTGCATGTCCTCCCCGTGTCCGCGTGGGTTTCCTCCCACAGTCCAAAAACATGGATCAAGGTCAATTAAGTTCTCCAAATTGCCCCATATTTAGTGTGTCTGTGTGAGTGAGTGTATGCCCAGCGATATTCCCCCCCCCCCTGTCCTGGGTGTATCTGCCCAGCGCCCGAAACATTCTCCCCTGGATGGGCATGGTGAACACGCCCCCCCCCACCCCGTGATCCTAATAGAGGATAAAGCTGAAGATAACAGATGGATGGATATAAGATATACTAGTATAGAATAAACTTATATAGTATAGATTGTCCTCCACTTACCAAATAGATGGAGTTTGTAGTTCTCCAGTTCCAGTCTGTAGTCCATCTGTGTTGTGTTCTTGTTCGCCCCCTGTTGGTTCTCATCACAGAACAGGTATTATTTGGGTGGTGGATTGTTGATGGTCAGTTCTGCAGTGACACGGCCGGGATAGGACTAATGCCCCCACCCAATACCCCCTGCTCTGTGGTGGTACTACAGACTCTGTGGGGTTCTGAGTGTTAGAGGACAGAGGACACAGTATGTCCTGTAGAACACTAACAGATGGACTACAGAGTGGAACTACAAAGTTAAAAATAGAACTTTCTGCTGTGGGAACCCCAAACTGGAACAGAGGAAGAGGAGGAAGAGGAGGAAGAGGAGGAAGAGGAGGACCCTCCATCTGTGTAATCCTGCAGTCTAATGGTTTTTTTGGTGGGTTAAACTGGAGGTCATCACTGGGCCTCAAACTCAGTCCCTCACAATCGGATTTCTTATTCCTCTGACTGAAAATACACCGGGCTCCCACGGCGCTGCTGGTAATTAGGCTGTAATTAGGTTTCACTATTTTTTCAGAGCAAAAATAGACCTTGTTATTGAATTTTGGACCTAATCAAATGCCCACTGTGCCCACAGGCGGAGTGACAGCGACGGCGGGAACGAGCTGCGAGTTTCTGCAATTAGTTCAGGTTTTTTCAATAAGGAGGAAAAAAAAAAAAAAAGTGGCACCGACATCATGCACTCGTTTTCACAATTACTTTCCGAATAGATTTTGTCATCTGCTTGATACCAACAGCAGCCGGACAACATCCGGACAACAAATAAATACGGGGGGGGGGGGGTTCTAGTGCAGCAGTGCTGCTGGAGTTTCTGCTGGGATAGGACTAATGCCCCCACCCAATACCCCTGCTCCCTGCTCTGTGGTGGTACTATTGGGGTCCTGAGCATTAGAGGACAGAGGACACAGTATGTCCTGTAGACACTAACAGATGGACTACAGAGTGGAACTGGAGAACTACAAAGTCCAGCTCTACATGAAGTGTGGAACATGGAATTATCGTGGACGGGATAGGTTTCAGTTGCCCCAAGTTTTTTTTAATCCTCACACAGAACTTCAAAATTTAACATCCACTCATTCATTATCTTCCGCTTTATCCTCTATTAGGGTCGGGGGGGGCGGGGGGGCGGTGCCCATCCAGGGGAGAACGTTTCAGGCGCTGGGCAACAAAAACCCAGGACAGGGGGGCAATCTATCACTAGACACACACAGACACGCACGCAGACACACTCTACATGGGGCAATTTGGAGAACTCACTTCACCTTGATCCTAGCGCTGAGAGGAGAACATGCCAAACACTAAGCCACCGTGCTGCCCTATAAATTTTACATGTTAAAGAATAGAAATTAAAATAATTACATTAATTAATTCATTAAATAATAATAAAAAGGAGCGGCACGGTGGCTTAGTGGTTTAGCATGTTCTCCTCTCAGCACTAGGGTTTCCCGGTTCGAATCCCAATCTGGGTGGAGTTTCCATGTTCTCCCCGTGTCTGCGTGGGTTTCCTCCGGGTTCTCCGGTTTCCTCCCACAGTCCAAAATCATGGATCAAGGTGAATTGAGTTCTCCAAATTGCCCCATATAGTGTGTTTCCTCAGTGATAGATTGCCCCCCCCTGTCCTGGGTGTATCTGCCCAGCACCCGAAACATTCCCCCCTGGATGGGCATGGGGATAGGCATGGGCATGGGCATGGAAACCCCCCCCCCCTATAAAGTGGAAGATAATGGATGGTACAAAGGGGAGGTCCTTCAGTTCTGCTGTCTGTATGGAGAGAGTTCCACGACCACGAAAAAACAAACTGTGGTCCTAATAGACTTTGGACACGCCTCAGTCCGGGACGCAGAGCCTCATCCAGCAGCGAGCAGAAGGTCAGCGTGAAGACAGAACCCATCAGAGCGTCGAGGCCCGCGAGAGGGATTATCTTCAGTAAGAACGGAGCTCAGAGCGCGCAGACAAGCATGAAGGATGCTGCAATCCAGAAGACGATGGAGCTCTGCCCCGAGGAGACAGAGACGGACGGACGGACGGAGAGAGAGACGCCAGAGTGAAGGTCTGATTGAGACGGGGACGGCTGACGACGGAGCCGGAGGGAGTGGAGACGTTTCAGCCAATGCCAAATCAGAATGGAAAGGAAAATGAGAGGAGCAGACGGGGGGACGGGAGAGGCCCCGGGCGACTTCCACCTGTCTGAGTTTGGTTCTGATGAATGTTTACGGCTGTTCCATTACCGACATTTAATTAAATCGAACGTTCCCGCAGATTACGGAGCGTGCTGCCACTACGGTTTTATTTTGCGGCGAATGAAACGCTGACGTTCCAGCGGTCCTCACTTCGGGTGCCATCTGTAATTCCACGAGTGCTCCCAAACTCAATTACACTCTGCGCCGGCGCTCCGGAGCGCCTGCGTTCTCCTTAAAATGGACTTCGGAGTTTTATTTTATTTCATTTATTGTTTTTTTTTTGAATAGCCCGAAATCTCATTCAGCCCGGGATTCGAACCGGGGACCTTCAGGTCACGAGGCCGGTTCCTTAACCACAGGCCTACGACTGCCCCAATTATATTTCTGTGAGGACACAGATTGCACGTTAATAAATAAATACATTAATTAATTAATCAATTCGGGCAGCGCGGTGGCTTAGTGGTTTAGCATGTTCTCCTCTCAGCGCTAGGGATTCCTGATTCGAATCCCCATCTGGGTGGAGTTTGCATGTTCTCCCTTTGTCCGCGTGAGTTTCCTCCGGGTTCTCCGGTTTCCTCCCACAGTCCAAAAACATGGATCAAGTCAATTGAGTTCTCCAAATTGCCCCATACAGAGTGTATGTGTGAGTGTGTGTGTGCCCAGTGATAGATTGCCCCCCTGTCCTGGGTGTATCTGCCCAGCGCCTGAAAGTTCCTAATAGAGGATAAAGTGGGAGATAATGAATGTATATAAATGTATAAACCAACATTCTAACATTCTGGTGCTGATGCTGCTCTTTGTAATGTTTGGGAAGCGACTCTGTGACCTCAGCCAATCAGAGCAGAGTCAAAAGAACCATCACACCGTCACCATGGAGACAGATCAACACCGCTGCGGATGTCTGTGCTGCACATATGCAAGAGCTCATTCTGCACAGAGATTCAGCTGTGAGGATAAAATTAAATCTAAATCAAATCAAATCAAAATAAAATAAAATCAAAACAAAATCAAAACAAAATTAAAACAAAATAAAATCAAATCAAAACAAAATTAAAATCAAATCAAAATAAAATCAAAATAAAATCAAAATAAAATCAAAACACTAATAAAACGATTCAGATCAAAGGTTCACATCAATCCATCTGCTGTCTGAGAATCTGTGAGGAGAACCACAGGGTTTACAGATGGTGGCGCTGCCCTAAAGGGAGGTGTGTGTGTGTGTGTGTGTGTGTTTGGGCTGAGGGATTTCTATTGACCCACAACCTGCTACTCATCTCACACACACACACATAAACACACACCCACACACACACACACACACACACACACACACCTTTCAATCTTCTTTCTTTTAATGTCCAATTCAGTGGCGCCTCCTGACAGCTGTCCATCATGTTTGAATGGAGGTTAATGGAGGGGAATGTGAAGGCTACACACACACACACACAAACAAACACACACACACACTTCAATCTTTTTTATGACCAGAAGAGCATCTGATGTTGAATAGTGATGCTGATGGCTACCTGCCACACGATCCAAAATTAATGGAGTGTGTGTGTGTGTGTGTGTGTGTGTGTGTGTGTGTGTGTGTTGCAACATACATGACATAAAAAATGAAATGTCATGCTCTTTCCTGAAGGTCTCGCGGTTGGCATGACTGTACTTTTAATACTCATGCATGGACATGCGAGCGCACACACACGCACACACACACACACACACACACACACACACACACACACACACACACACACACACACACACACACACACACACACACACACACACACTCATGTGTAAATTTAATTTATCCTTCCTCCATGTTTCCTGTCAGATCCCATGAGTTTAAAGCCTCGGTTCCGAGCGGACATCATGGTGTTTAACCTTGAATTATTTCGTTAAACAGCCGACATTAATTACTGCGGGTCATTCGAGGACCCTGGTGGACATGTTCATAAACGGGTCTCAATTCTAACACACACGATGAAGATGATGATGATGATGAAGATGATGCTGACGATGGCGATGACGACCATCTGATGAGACTGAGGCACTTTGAAATAAGAGTTCGATCTGCTGCATTAAAGGTGAAGAGATGATGAATGCTCAGAGGGGGATGTTTTGTCAGTTATGACAGCGGCAGGTCGTTTAAAAGGGCAATTTAAAGCAGTTAGAGTGCGCGTTTAAATCCCGCCACGTCTCACTCAGCATCCTCATTCAGGTGAAAATAAGAACACGGGGTTTTTACAAAGATGGAACCCGATATGATTCAGTTACCGAGAAAAAAAACTATTAACCTCAAACTTATTCATAATGCATTATAAAGCAGAATAAAGCATTCATAAGGCCCTATAACATTATATATAACATAATGTCCTATACCATTAAATATAACATAATGCCCTATATCGGCGGCACGGTGGCTTAGTGGTTTAGCACATTCTCCTCTCAGCACTAGGGATTCCCGGTTCGAATTCCCATTTGGGTGGAGTTTCCATGTTCTCCCCATGTCTGCGTGGGTTTCCTCCGGGTTCTCCGGTTTCCTCCCACAGTCCAAAAACATGGATCAAGTTAATTGAATTCTCAAAAAATTGCCCCATATAGAGTGTGTCTGTGTGAGTGAGTGTGTGCCCAGTGATGGATTGGCGTCCTGTCCTGGGTCTATCTGCCCAGCGCCCGAAACGTTCTCCCCTGGATGGGCATGGGGAACCCCACCGCGACCCTAGTAGAGGATAAGCGGGAGATAATGAATGAATGAATAATGCCCTATATCATCATATATAACATAATGCCCTATATCATCATATATAACATAATGCCCTATATCATCATATATAACATAATGCCCTATATCATCATATATAACATAATGCCCTATATCATCATATATAACATAATGCCCGATTACATTAATCATCATAGATCTTTATATTTGTTTACATTCATAAAGTGAATCTGCATCAATTAAAATTTAATCTATAAATTATGAGATAATCTTCTATTAGAGTCACATGGGGATGGTGGTGGTGGTGGTGGTGGTGGTTTCAGGTGCTGGGCAGATACACCCAGGACAGGACGCCAGTCTATCGCTGGACACACACTCATTCACACATACATACAATATAGGGGCAATTTAGAGCAGCCCATTCACCTTGGATCCATGTTTTTGGACTATGGGAGGAAACTGGAGAACCCATAGGAAACCCAGACAGACACGGGGAGGACATGCAAACACCACCCAGATCGGGATTCGAACCTGGATCTCCAGTGCTGAGGGTCGCATACCGACCCTGCCGATAAATAAATAAATTAATTAATTAATTAGTTAAAAGCATGCATTATGAATCATTATGACACTTTCTGTTATAAAGACTTAACGGCGTGTTGTCATAATGTTCAACGAGTGTGAGTTTAAATAGCTGTATAGTTCCACTCCTTAAATCTGATTGGCTGAGCCGTGTGTCCAGCCGTGACATCATTAACAATACCACACCCCTCTGAGCTTTACATCGTATCAGTGTGTGATATACAATACATTAATTTATATCATAAAATACAGATAAATATAAACAGATCAGCATTAAACCTGTTCCACTGTTTATAAACTGTCTTCTGGAATTTGGACACTAGAGGGCAGTGATTGATGGCTAGTGAAACCGGAATCCTGTTACTCAGCGATCAGCTTACTTTGCAGGAGTCATTAACAGTGTTATCAAACGAAACAAACTTTGATTCTAAGCTTATAGCTTATTTGATTTTAAGTATATTCAGCCCACCGTGATGTCGGGGCCTCCGGCGGGGGACGAGGGCCGTTTGGGCCCCGGCCGCCGGATGACGGATGAGAGTGAGACGCCGATTTGCGTGGTCCCGTCTCAGCGACTGCCACGCGAAGGTAACGAGATCTGAGGGCTTTTTATTCTCTCTCTCTCCACCGGGCGAGATAAAGGCAGGATCCCCAGCGATTCCCGCGGATAAACACTCTGAAAGCAAATTGGATGTGAAGCAGACGCCGCTTCGGGACGCTGACGGGGGAAAGACGGAGGAATCTGAAGAGAAACGTCCTCCATTAAGCAACAACGTAGACGGATGAGACGATCGGGCTCCTGTTATTGAGATTCTCAACAGAATGGAGAGTAATTCACTCCAGCACGGGGCGGGGGGGGGGGGGGGTTCAATGGTTTCAATGGAACAGCAATAAAACTCAGAGTCATTACAAAATAGTATGTTTATAAAAATAAATAAATAAAAATGCAGATGCGGGGGTCATGTGATCATAGGGTGACCAGGTTCCAATTCACCAGATGTGGGACAAAGACTATGTTTGTGTGGGACAGTGTGGGACAATGAGGGACACCAATGCACTATATATATATGACCTAATTTGCATTGTAGTGGTTGGCATGTTCTCCTCTCAGCGCTGGGGATTCCCGGTTCGAATCCCCATCTGCGTGGAGTTTCCATGTCCTCCGCGTGGGTTTCCTCCGGGTTCTCCGGTTTCCTCCCACAGTCCAAAAACATGGTTCAAGTCAATTGAGTTCTCCAAATTGACCCATATAGAGTGTGTCTGTGTGAGTGAGTGAGTGTGTGTCCATTGATAGATTGCCCCCCTGTCCTGGGTGTATCAGCGCCTGAAACGTTCTCTCCTGGATGGGCATGGGGATACAACCCCCCCCCCCCCCCGAACCCTAATAGAAGATAAAGAGGAAGATAATGAATGGATGGATGAATTTGCATTGTTTGTGTTGGTGGGTGCGCCCTTAACATGCGTCCGCATTCGTGATTGGTTGACATTCCAACAGCCCGCCTCTCCGCCGATTACAGACAACACAGCCGTCCAATGTCGGAATTTAAAACGCGCTTAAAAACTGGAGTCGGACTTTCGATAACAATGCGGGACAACGTCTTAATTTGCGGGACGCCTGAAAAGTAATGAAATTGCGTGACTGTCCCGCACAAAGCGGCACCTCTGGAGTTTCCCATACACATCTGGAGAGAACGTTTCAGGCGCTGGGTAGATACACCCAGGACAGGACGCCAATTCACCACTGGGCACACGAACACACACAAATATAAAATATATGGGGCAATTTAGAGCATTCGATTGACCTTAAATTCACCTTTTTGGACTGTGGGAGGAAACTGTAGAACGCAGAGGAAACCATTGCGGACACGGGGGGAGAACATGCAAACTCCACCCAGATCGGGATGCGAACCTGGATCCCCAGCGCTGAAAGGAGAACATGCTAAACCACTATGCCACCATCTCCTAAATTACTGGCACTTACACATACACACAATATATATAGAGGGGCATTTTAGCATTCAATTTACCTTGAATCCATGTTTTTGGACCCACACGTCCACAGGGAGAACATGCAAACTCCACCCAGATCGGGATGCACACCCGGATCCACAGCGCTGGGAGGAGAACATGCTAATCACCACGCCATGCCTCCCCAGCTCCAATCCAAACTCTCCTAATTATTTTCCACTCTAATTATTTTCGCACAACAATAAACGACTTTAAGAGTTAATTAGTGTTTTTTCACCCATAATGCATTGTGAGTAATGTCACAGACATTTAATTAGTTCCATTTGGTAACGAACGTGTGAAACTCATGAGCTTCCAGATCGTTTTGTTCTTCTGTTTCAGAGATATTCTTAATTATTGGTAATTAACGAGCGGCTCTGAGGCGTGTGTGTGTGTGTGTGTGTGTGTGTGTGTGTGATGTTCAGGTGTGATGGTGAATGTTCAGGTGAGGGCGGGGTGTGTAACGTGTGATTTACGGGTCAGACGCGGCGTCAACGCTCACTGATTAAACAACGTCATCAAAACGCCTTTAATCAACGCTCCTTTAATTAAACTGATTAATTAACTGTAACATCTATTCTTTAGCTGCCATGGCAACGGGATTCATCAAGGCAAAGTCACCCTGTATGAGCACACACACACACACACACACACACACACACACACACCTTTCTGATGTGTGTATGTAAATAACAGCAGATTATTTTCGGTGGAGGTTCCTGCAGCTCTGATTTGTGAGAGAAAAAAAAATCTGAATTAAAAAGCAAACGTTCTTCAGGTTCTGAAGGTCTGAAGTTCTGAGGTTCTGGTGTTTTGGTGTTTTGGTGTTTTGCTGTTTTGGTGTTTTGGTGTTTTGGTGTTTTGAAGGGTCTGATATTCTGGTGTTCTGAATGTTCTGCAGGTTCTGAATGTTCTGATGTTCTGGTGTTCTGAGGGTTCTGAGGTTCTGGTGTTCTGATGTTCTGATGTTCTGAACATTCTGAGGTTCTGGTGTTCTGAAGGGTCTGATATTCTGGTGTTCTGATGTTCTGGTGTTCTGAACATTCTGAGGTTCTGGTTTTCTGAGGTTCTGAACATTCTGAGGTTGTGGTGTTCTGGTGTTCTGAAGGTGTTGATATTCTGGTGTTCTGATGTTTTGAACATTCTGCAGGTTCTGAACGTTCTGATGTTCTGATATTCTGAAGTTCTGATGTTCTGAACATTCTGAGGTTCTGGTGTTCTCTTGTTCTGATGTTCTGAACATTCTGAGGTTCTGGTGTTCTGATGTTCTGAACATTCTGAGGTTCTGGTGTTCTGGTGTTCTGAAGGGTCTGATATTCTGCAGGTTCTGATGTCCTGAACGTTCTGTAGGTTCTGATGTTCTGAACATTCTGAGGTTCTGATATTCTGGTGTTCTGAAGTTCTGATGTTCTGGTGTTATGAAGTTCTGATGTTCTGAACATTCTGCAGGTTCTGATGTTCTGGTGTTCTGATATTCTGGTGTTCTCTGTGAGTTCTTGCTGTGTGATTACAGATCAGCAGTCCTCTCACCCTGAGCTCAGGATGCTCCTCCTGTAATCCCTCATCAGGTCTCTGCTGTTGGAGCGTCGCTGAGATTTATTCAGCAGATCCAGAACTTCTTTAGGAAACAGACTCCTCTCATCCATCAGAGCGAGTGGAGAGGCTGAGGAAAGAGAACCTTCATCAGAACATCAAGTGAACATTAAACTAACGGTTCAACCTGAGATCAATTCATTATAAACCACCATCTAAGTGTTCTTGGTTTAACATGTAATAAACCAATCAGAGAGCCAGGGGGCGCTCTGACGGTTTGGCAAGTTGCTATTGCTGCAGCTCACAATGCAGCTACCTGGACTCAATGCACTGCTCCATGAGGTTCTCCATGTTCATATCAATGGAGAACCCACAATATATAGAACGGCGATTCTCAGCTGGTGGGTCACGGAAAGCTAGTTAAATATAAATAAATATAAATAAATTTAATTCTAAAATAAATAATGCTCATCTGATTTCGTACTTGTCTTTATACTATATATATATTTATATATATATATATTTTTTTTTTTCAGATACATGCAGCATCCTCGTTGCCATGGTAACCGCCATTCATTTGATCGTTACCCTTCTCTTAAAATTTGGAGGCTAGATGGCGAAATAGTGAGTCCTGATTTAAGACCAGTTGAGGACCCCTTGGTGTAGACTACACTATACTATACTAGCTGTAGGTGGCAGTGTGTCTTAGCTATCATAACGACGGTGAAAATTACACCGTGAACACCTCGAAACGCACAAAACGTCCTGCACTAACTCTCCTAACTCTTTATGGCTGTGTTTTAACATCTCGTAACGTACGATACACCGATCAGTGTGTCCCTCGCCGTTCCCTTTAAGAGCCAGGTGGCGCTGTGATGGTTTGGCAGGTTGCTATTTAAGTGGAGACCCCACAATATAGCGTTCCGTTGGTCTCGCCGTCCCGTGGCGTCGGTCCCGACCGGATGGAGGGCGCCGTCTGAGCGTCCACGTCTGGAGAGGGCGTGTTCCGTCGGCGCCGGGTTTATAGAGATACGCCAGAAACGTAGAGAACACGCCTCATTTAGAGACGCAGATATTCACACGCAGCGTTGCCATTTTAACCACGCAGGAGGAAGATAGGCGGGGCTATCGAGTGTGGGCGGAGTTTAAGATTATAATGCGCCTCACAATGCGAGGAATGGTATGGGGATGGGTTTTTATATCCACAGATGGAGATGTGGAGAATAGCGCTGACCTCAGCAGTGTGGCGGAGCACCTGGCAGACAGACCGGATGACATCACGGCCGTACGGACGTCAGGGACGGGGGACATGAACAAGACAGACAATTGTCCTCGCTTCCCTGAGTCTTCACAGTCCGCAGATCTTAATCCTGCAGGGCGTCTCTGAGAGAGACGAGGTAGAACTCGCCGTTCAGAGCCTGTCAGTCCATACGTCTCACTCACCGCCGCGTCCAACAGCTGTCCTGTCCGCCAGAACCGGGAACCCTGCACTTCACCACCGGTGAGCCTCGGCCTCCCGATTTACACCGAACTATAAACTATAAGCTATATGAACATTTAAAAAAAGGTTTAATAGGCTGATCCAGGGGAGGACGCTGCGTGTGAATATCTGCGTCTCTAAATGAGGCGTGTCCTCTACATTTTTGGCGTATCTCTATGGACCCAGCGCCGACGGGACACACCCTCTGCAGACGTGGACGCTCAGACGGAACACCGAGGAACGCTATTAAATCTGACAGAACGCAGATCCATAGAACACACACCGTACTGTGGGGTCTCCATTCACAGTCCAGGTAGCTGCACCGTTTAAATAGCAACCCGCCAAACCGCCAGAGCGCCACCTGGGTGTTAAAGGGAACGGCGAGGGACACGCTGATTGGTTTATTGTACGTAAACATAACAATGAAGAATTAAGTTAGTATAACGCCATGGACACGCCCCTGGCTGCGGGGTGTGCGTTTGACGACCGCACCTCGGACCCCCGCACCTCGGACCCCCGCACCTCGGACCCCCGCACTACAGACCACCGCACCTCGGACCCTCGTACTCCGGACCCCCGCACCTCGGACCCTCGTACTCTGGACCCCTGCACCTCGGACCCTCGTACTCCGGACCCCCACACCTCGGACCCTCGCACTACAGATCACTGCACCTCGGACCCTCGTACTCCGGACCCCCGCACCTCGGACCCTTATACTTTGGACCCCCGCACCTTAAACCCTCGTACTTCGGATCCCCGAACCTCGGACCCTCGTACTCCAGACCCCCACACCTCGGACCCTTGAACTCCGGACCCCCACACCTCGGACCCTTGTACTCTGGACCCTCACACTCCAGAACGCACGCCGGACCCCACACCCTGGATCCCCTGCACTCTGGACACCCTGTATGACAGAACCTCATACTCTGGACCCTTGCACTCCAGACCCTCGCACTCAGGACCCTCCCGCATTCCTGTATCCTCTGCATTTCGGGGCCCATGGACTCCAGGAGCCCTTGCACTCTGGGACACCCTGCACTCTGTGTCCCCTGCAGTCTGGGCCACCTCCATCGGTTCGACCTTAGTAACGGTCTGAACGTTTCAGATGGTCAGCAGATGGTTTTCATTTGAATGATTTAAGGTTTTATTAAGGCCTATCGTTGGGGGGGGGGGGGTGGAGCTGCGGGTCCTGATGGCAGCTCGCGGTTCATTCTGTTCTGATTAGATCTGAGTGTGAATTATTAATGTCTGCCGTCCTCTTTCTCAGACGGCCTCGAGTCATTAATCAGGATCTTACCTTTAGTGAGCCGAGCGCCGCAGACGGAGGCTTCACCTCACACCGGGTTCACGGGTTCCTCGCCATCAGAACCTCATTCAGAGAGGCGCTTAAACTCTGAGCCTCGCGCCTCCCTCACCCGTCACTAACCTCATTATACCCCCCTCATACCCCCCCCATACACACACAGCTATATACACAGTAAACAATACACACTTACCTGCGTTTCTGTAAAGTTCAGCGCCTTTCGGAATTTCGTAAACATTGAACAACACGCAGCGTTGCCATTTCAACCACGCAGGAGGAAGATGGTCGGGGCAATTGAGTGTGGGCGGGGTTTAAGATAGATTAACAAGAACAACGGGATTGTTTGTATAGTTATTGCAATTGTAAGTAGACTAAAATAAAAATAATGTGTGTGTGTGTGTGTGTGTGTGTGTGTGTGATTGACTGACTGATACACACACACTCACACACACACACACTCAGAGGGGTGTGTGTTATATATCTGCTTTATCAATCAGACAGATGTGCAGACAGTAATTAGATGGAAATCAGCGCTCTCGTGTGGAAACCGTCCGTCTGCCGCCGTTTACCCGACATCTGTCCACCGGGTTCCATCTGATCAGGTCCTCAGATCCACACACAGACGCGGCGTGGACGGACGGACGGACAGGACACGGCGAGGACCGATAACGAGACGAGAAACGAGAACGCCGAGAGATAATGAAATGAAACTGATGATACATTTAACTTCAACACGTTCCACTCTGTAGTCCATCTGTTAGTGTCTACAGGACATACTGTGTCCTCTGTCCTCTAACGCTCAGGACCCCAAAAGTATGTGTGACTGCAGAACTGACCATCAACAATCCACCACCCAAATGATACCTGTTCTGTGATGGAGAACCAACAGGGGGCGAACAAGAACACAGAACACAGATGGACTACAGTCTGGAACTGGAGAACTATACACTCCATCTGTATGGTATGTGGAGGACATGGAGGGTGGAGCCAGAAGGGGGCGTGGCCTAACTTTAGGCTGTATGCACAGTATATATCATGGATGGCACGGTGGCTTAGTGTTTAGCATGTTCTCCTGTCAGTGCTGGGGAACTAGGTTCGAATTCCAATCTGGGTGGAGTTTGCATGTTCTCCCCGTGTCTATGCGGGTTTCCTCCCGTAGTCCAAAAACATGCATTTAAATGGACTACAGTCTG
The DNA here is from genome assembly GCA_019802435.1 of Corydoras maculifer. Taxonomy (NCBI): domain Eukaryota; kingdom Metazoa; phylum Chordata; class Actinopteri; order Siluriformes; family Callichthyidae; genus Corydoras; species Corydoras maculifer. The sequence continues at coordinate 423,467 of JAFMOD010000134.1, read as the reverse complement.
TAATTATTAAACTACAAACTCCATCTATATGGTAAGTGGAGGATATGGAGCCTGAAGTGAGCGTGACCTATCTTTAGACAGGTACTGATTATATCTCATTATCTTTCTCCTAATCCACCACTAGGGCCGCGCCGGGAGCCAATCCATCTCTGGGGACACTCACTCAACAGACACACATGCTATATGGGGCGATTTAGAGCAGCCAATTCACCTTGAATCGCCTTGAGAAAAAAAAAAAAAAACACATGTACACGGGGAGAACATGCAAACTCCACCCAGGTTAGTTTATCAACCGGGATCCCCGGCGCTGAGAGGAGAACATGCCAACCTTCTCGTTACTGTTTAAGGATTCTTGATCAGACACTTTGCCGTACTCACGGTTCCGCCCCTCCGGCCCCTCCGGGTCGTGCCACGCCCGTCCGGTGGAGGCTTCGTGGACGCCTCGCTGAGACCCGGCAGGTTCCATCCGACGTTCTGTAAAAAAACAGAAGGCTTTATTTTACCAAAAAAACCTCCTCTGTCAGAAGCCAGGGTTCCCTTCCTCAGAACATCTGGTCCCGGGGACAGAACGTCCTTCACTGGGACCGCTAATGAAGCCACACCTCCGTCTCCGGGACTCCGGGACCGACGCGGCTGGCGGAACCGTACGACCTTTAGAACCCGACTGGCACCGAGGTCACATCTGGCAGGAAAAGTCCCAGTTACCGGGAGTGACCGTTAAATAATGACCCCTCCCTCAGTGGGTATCAACCCCCCCCACCACCACCACCACCACCACCACCTCCAACTGCCCCCCCCCCCCCGTGTCACCACCACTTTTTATCAGAACCAACAGCAACCCACGAGAACCCTCTGGACCCTCAGGAACGTTGGCTTGATGTTTGGTGCATCCTGTCGGGTGATTGACGGGTACAGAGGCCCCGCCTCCCTCACACCGAGGCCCCGCCCTGCCGGCGAAGCCGCTGATGGCTCACCTCGCCGAACGTTCCAATCATTCCTCCGGACAGAGAGCTGATTGTCAGTCTGCAATCAGACGAGGCAGTGAGGAGGAACCGACGTCCATCATGGAGACACGTCCACAGGCGAGTGGACGATGGAGACGATGGGACGGCAGCTCCGGGGGCTGATGGGTAACGCGCTCAGAGGCGCGAAGACCGTAATCCTAATCGAACACGAACAAGAAGAACGTGAGAGTAATATAAAATCAATGGAAACCAAAAAAAATACAATCAAAAGCTTGGCCACGCCCCCTTTCTGCTCTCCATGTTCTCAGATGGACGTTGTAGTTCTGCAGGTCCACTCTGTAGTCCATCTGTTAGTGTTCTACAGGACATACTGTGTCCTCTGTCCTCTAACGCTCAGAACCCCAATAGTACAACCACAGAGCAGGGGGTATTGGGTGGGTGACTTAGTCCTATCCCGGCAGTGTCTCTGCAGAACTGACCATCAACAATCCACCACCCAAATGATACCTGTTCTGTGATGGAGAACCAACAGGGGGCGAACAAGAACACAGAACACAGAACACAAAACTACAAACTCCCAACCGGGATCTGTATGGTACGTAGAGGACATGGAGGGTGGAGCCACAAGGGAGCGTGTCCTAACTTTAGGCTGTATGCACAGTATATACGATGGACGGCACAGTGGTTTAGAGGTTAGCATGTTCTCCTGTCAGTGCTGGGGAACTAGGTTCGAATTCCAATCTGGGTGGAGTTTGCATGTTCTCCCCGTGTCTGTGTGGGCTTAACTAGATATGGATTTAAATGGACTACAGTCTGTAATTGTGGTAGAACTACAAAGTCCATCTGCATGGTGGTATATGGTGTATAAGTGGAGGACATGGAGGATGGAGCCAGAGGGAGGCGTGGCCTAACGTCAGTCTTCTGAAATGAAGCAGCAGCGTCTGACAGACGGCATTAACATGAGTCTGAAACCATCTGCAGCTGCTGAAGCGAAGCCCCTGCTTTCTCCAGGCGGACGCGAGGACGTGAGGACGCTCTGGTTCTGGGAACGTTATGAGGAGTTGACAAACACCCCGCCCTGCCCCCATCCATCACGCTGTCCCCGCCGTCAGCCTCCATTTGGGGCTCAAGGACAAAACGTGTGTCCTCTGCCTGTGATGAGCGCTCGCAGGTCGCCCGCCGCTGCGCTACGGGACGCCGGTCTGATCGCTTCGAAGACTCAGAATGGTCAGACAGGTGCCTCGGCGTGACGGAGGTTCATTTAAACGAGGTTCATTTAAACAAGGTTCATATAAACAAGGTTCATTTAAACGATGGGTTTATTCAAAATCAGATCAAAGTCTCACGATTTACAAAAAACAATTTTCATTTTTATTTTCATTTTTTAAAGTTTAACGATTTACAAAAAGCCACTTGAGCTCGGGTCGAACCTGGTTGGGTCGAACCTGGTTGGGTCGAACTCGGTTGGGTTGGGTCGAACCTGGTTGGGTCGAACTCGGTTGGGTTGGGTCGAACCTGGTTGGGTCGAACTCGGTTGGGTTGGGTC
>JAFMOD010000134.1:378130-407682 GCA_019802435.1 Corydoras maculifer | reverse complement strand
CACAGAGACGCCCCACTACCTCACAGAGACGCCCCACTACCTCACAGAGACGCCCCACTACCTCACAGAGACGCCCCACTACCTCAGAGAGACGCCCCACTACCTCAGAGTGACGCCCTGCTACCTCTTAGTAACAAGATAGATAGATAGAATACTTTATTGATCCCGAAGGAAATATATTATTTTATTTAAGATAGCAATTTATTTAATAATAAAACGTGCTGTATTTTTATTACTGGGCTTTAATAAATAACAAAGTAACGAAGCACAGAAAAAGCCCGGTTCTGTTTGATGTTGATATGAGTGAAGAGAACAGAGAACGCTTCTGTTCTTATTATTAATCTTAATTATTAATCTTTATTATTAATTATTGTGTAACATCCACCTCAACGGAAGCGGCATCTCCAGAGCCTCATGGTGACATCATATCCGCCCGACTGTGAAATAACACCGACTACGATTTGCATAAATAATAATAACAATAATAATAATTATTAATATCATCATCATAGCGATTACAAAAGAACAGTTAATTCATTTTAATGTACAAATGAACCCCATTATGATGTTAAAACTCGAGAGCGACGTGATGCTGATTTGAACGTTAACGTCACCACAACATTATCATCATTATTATTATTATTATCATTATTTCATTTTACATTTCCACAGAACACGGTTAAAACACGGGATTTAAACCGGAGACGGAGTTTAAATCGCCCGATTAAAGGAGAGACGCGCGATTTATTGCAACACCTCAGAACAGCGCAACCCCGGAATCTGAATATCACACAGAACGAATTAAAAAGGCGTCAGATTTGGGTTTAAAGTCGCGTTTAAAGATCAAAGCGTCCGCGAACCTCACCGCAAACACAACGCGGACTGTGCGTTTATATTCTCTGTCAGATTCGAATTAAAGCGGTAAAGTTGCTTTATTCTTACCGTCTGGGGTTTTGTGAAATTGTCGGTCTGTCGGCGGTTTGTTTGAAGTCGCAGGTGAAACGCTCTCCGAAAACAAACAGGCGGAAGTTTTAAGAACAACGAGCTGAAAATGCTCTGAATAAAGGTGAGGGGTTTTGTTTTTTTGTTTTCAGACGCCTCACTCTGTGTGGCGGAAGAATTTGTAGTCTTTTAAACGCCGGGGGCTAACAGACAACCGTGGCGTCGTGTCTAGCAAAAAGACTACAACTCTGCCGCGGTTCCTGATTGGTTGAGGCATGCAACTTCCGGACTAGAGCTTTAATGATTATTTTTTGTTTGTTTGTCTGTCAGCGCTATGGATTCCCAGTTCGAATCCCCATCTGGGTGGAGTTTCCATGGCCTCCCCGTGTCCGTGTGGGTTTCCTCCGGGTTCTCCAGTTTCCTCCCACAGTCCAAAAACATGGATCAAGTCAAATGAGTTCTCCAAATTGCCCCATAGAGAGTGTGTGCCCAGTGATAGATTTCCCCCCTATCCTCGGTGTATCTGCCTGCCCAATGCCCAAAACGTTCTCCCCTGGATGGGCATGGGGACCCCCCCCCCCCGCGACCCTAATAGAGGATAAAGCAGAAGATAATGAATGGATGGATGGTTTGTTTGTGTTACGTTTCATAAAAAACGGTCAGAAGTCGGTGGTTTCGTTCCAAAATAATTTAATGCGTTTAACTGAATAGACTCTAAGGGGGGGTTCCCCATGCCCATCCAGGGGAGAACGTTTCGGGCGCTGGGCAGATACACCCAGGACAGGACGCCAATCTATCGCTGGGCACACACTCATTCACACAGGCACACTCACACACACACACACTCTATATGGGGCAATTTGGAGAACTCAATTGACTTGATCCATGTTTTTGGACTGTGGGAGGAAACCAGAGAACCCGAAGGAAACCCACGCAGACACGGGGAGAACATGGAAACTCCACCCCAGGGATTCGAACCAGGAATCCCTAGTGCTGAGAGGCGAACATGCCAAACCACTAAGCCACCGTGCCGCCTGTAAAATATCAAACAATGAATAATATGGACGATGGCAACCCATTGCTCTCCCCCGAGAGCTCTGACCGACGTCCTCTCGTTCGTCCATTTAAGTCCTTCAGGAGGACATGACCTGCTTCTTCTGTGTGTGCGCCCCCTACAGACAACAGTCTTTTTTCTCATGTGTACTTTGACCAAAACATCTCTAATCTTCTACCCCATCTGGTCCTGCTTTCTGCCCCCCTCAGGGGTATGAATTTATGACAGGTTCTTGTTGACGGTCCCATTATTTAAATCTCTCTGCTGACCCTGCGACCGGACATTCAGACTCTTTCCCATGTTCATTCATCAAATAGTCATGTTCTCTGTTCCCTGAACGATTCGACTCATCATGAGTTTTACTTTACATTATTACTTTTACTAAATTACTTAAAAGTATTATAAAAACCTAACATTTGCCGACATTAAGCAAACTTTATCTGTATGTCTGGGTCTCGTAACTTCATTATTTAAAATAAGACCGTTTGAGCGATTACTATTTTGATTTTGGTGACTATTTTGCTATTTATGTTATTGTTTTTTTTTTTATAAAACATTTTTTAGTGCTTTGAATATATTTATGTTTGCTTATGTATCTGTACCCCTGGTGTGTATTGTTTCCTTATAAAAAAATAATAATAATAATAATAAGACCGTTTGCGCATGTTCTCCTCTCAGCGCTAGGGATTCCCGGTTCAAATCCCCATCTGGGTGGAGTTTCCATGTTCTCCCCGTGTCTGCGTGAGTTTCCTCCGGGTTCTCCGGTTTCCTCCCACAGTCCAAAAACATGGATCAAGTTAATTGAATTCTCAAAATTGCCCCCTATAGAGTGTGTCTGTGTGAGTAAGTGTGTGCCCAGCGATGGATTGGCGTCCTGTCCTGGGTGTATCTGCCCAGTGCCCGAGACGTTCTCCCCTGGATGGGCATGGGGAACCCCACCGAGACCCTAATAGAGGATAAAGCGGGAGATAATGAACGAATGAATAAGACCGTTTGCACTCTTAATAATACACATTGCACGCTCGTGAGTGATAACCAAACCGGAAGTCGCTTGTCAGCAGCGTTGTAGTTTTTTTTCATAACAGAAACTATGAGACGCAATGGCGCACCGTCTGACATAAAACTACAAACCCTGACATGCCGAGACTAGTGGATTAAAGATCATTGAATAACTTGTCATTGTGTGCAACGAACACTATTATTATTATTATTATTATTATTATTATTATTATTATTATTATTATTATTTATTGTTGTTGTTGTTGTTGTTGTTGTTAGGCGGCACGGTGGCTTAGTGGTTAGCACGTTCGCCTCTCAGCACTAGGGATTCCCGGTTCGAATCCCAATCTGAGTTTCCATGTTCTCCCAGTGTCTGCGTGGGTTTCCTCCTGGTTCTCCGGTTTCCTCCCACAGTCAAAAAACATGGATGAAGTCAATTGAATTTTCAAAATTGCCCCATATAGAGTGTGTGTGTGAGTGAGTGTGTGCCCAGTGATAGATTGGCGTCCTGTCCTGGGTCTATCTGCCCAGCGCCTGAGATGTTCTCTCCTGGATGGGCATGGAGAACCCCACCGCGACCCTAATAGAGGATAAAGCGGGAGATAATGAATGAATTAATGAATTATTGTTGTTGTTGATTTTAATTAATCACGAACTAAAAGCCAAATAGCACGAAGCTTTTTTTTAAAATATTTTATTTACATTTTTAAGGAAACAATACACACACACCAGGGGTACAGAACCATAAACCAACATAAATATATTCAAAGCACTAAAAAAAAAACATAAATAACATAAATAGTAACCAAAATCAAAATAGTAATCGCTCAAACGGTCTTATTTTTACTAATGAAGTTACAAGACACAGACATACAGATAAAGTTCTTAAAGATTCTTGTAAGTCGCTTTGGATAAAAGCGTCTGCTAAATGACCGAATGTAAATGTAAATGTAAATGTAATGAAGCTGAAGCCTACAGCAACTAAAAAAAACTACAGATCCCAGCATACCGTTACACACGCTCGAGCCGAGTTGGAAGTGGGCGGAGCCACGGTCATATATAAATAGGTCTGCGCTACCTGCCGCTGTGGACTGAAGGACAAAGCGGAGCGCGTCGCGTCGTGGAGCGCAGCGGAGCTGCAGGGCATGGGGCTTTAACTTTCACTATTCCGGCGTCACATCCGAACACGACACGAGGTAAGCTGTCAAATCAGAACTAAGATTAAAAATGCAGAATAAGAACATAATCATGCCGTTTATTATATGTTAATGAGCGTGTCATGCACAGGCAATGCAGCAAAGGTAGGCGTCGATCATGCAGCCTTTACGATGTAAACATTCACCTTAAAAACATGTGCTTTGCTGCAGCTTCACATGCTGTCTTTTAATTTATTTAAAGCTGTTCAACTTAATAATGTCCTCGTTGTAATATTACAATTCAGGTCTAAATATTTATAGTATGCAGAATATGTCGAGGCATTTAAATAATTATAGTAATAATGATAATCTTATGAGATATGGTGCTATTTATTCATTTAAACGTGATGTCAGAATAAACATGCATTTTTGATGAGCTGTTATTTATGTAAATTGGATTCAGGTTCGATCAGATGATGCTGAGCAGTCAACGTCTCGGTGTGTGAGGGTAACAGGGATGTGGAGTTAAAGGGCTAAATCGAGGTGTGCTGCAGGTTGTTGGTTGTAAGGATGAGCTCAGACCTGAGATCAGTTGAGGGACCAGGTGATGGATGGGGGTCCGAAATGTCTTGCGCAATTTGGTGTCCAAAGGCAATCAATGCACTGTGGAGTTAAATGGGTCCTGATGTAGCTCTGTTCAATCAACAGTGAGTTCAGAAAAGCACAAGGTGTAACAATGTTTTTTTATTTATTTAAAAGTCAGTATTTTAAGGTTTTTTTATTATTATTTTTGGTAGAACTTGTTCCCGGTTCTAATGACCTTCTCAATCATTTCCATCGAATCAGGTTTATTGGTCACATGAGTAGATATTCATGGTAGAGCCAGCAGTGAAATTCTTTCCTGACATCTCCACATAAGGTTAAATGAATAAAGATGAAGTTAAAATTAAAGGAAATGGATTTACACTGTGCAATTGACACAAAATAAAATAAAAAAATTAAAAAGAAGAGAAACTGTCGTTATTGCACTATAACAGATATCAACTAAAATGGTCTTATAAGTGAGTTGTGCATTTATGTGCAAGCAGTGCAGTGCAGGGTTTAAATTTGCTGTGTTATGAAGGTGTTGTGGGTGGGAGTCTGTCCGTTTGGTTTGTTTATATATTTATATTATATATATAATTTTATTTTTTATTTTCCTAAAAAGGCTCTTGGTGTGAGCTCCGTCGTCGCAGGTCCGCATTGTTGGATTACATCACAAGTTTAACTTTAAGTCATTAAAGTATGCTAATTAATCCCAGGGCTGCAGTGGGTGGAGTTGGTCTCATACAGGTTGGGTGTGTGTTTAATACCCCCCCCCCCACCACGGGGTGAGTTTTAATCACACTGATGTTTCTATTCTGATCTGTAGTGTTTTAATACCTGCAGCCTTTCACACTGAACAAAGTAAACAGGAATGGTAAACATGGTGGTAAATGATTTAATACCCCCCCCCCCTGCCAATCTGCCCCGGTCCTGTTCGGTGATGGATTCCTGTGTATGGATCAACTTCAGATCTGCTTTTTGAGACTCATATTATGGAGGACGGTGTATGTGCAGATATGAGGGTGTTTGTGGGGGGGGGGGGTCATTAAGTTCATGGGGCAGTTGTAGGGTTGGAGTTAAGAAACCGGCTTTGTGATCTGCAGGTCCTCAATTCGATTCTCAGTCCCAAGTATTGCAGCTGAGGTGCACTTGAGCAAGTCGGCTAACTGTGTGAGGGGTCACTAGATTATTAATCTGAAGGTTGTGGATTCAAATCCCAGATCCACTGAAGTTACTCCAGAGGGCGCTGTATAACAACCCTGTTCTGACTTTAACATTTGGGATTCTTGTACGTTACTTTGTATAAAGCATGGCCCCTCCATCAAGATGACTGATTAATAAAATTAACTATAATAAGTAAAGTAATAATTTAATTAGTTTTAAAAGCATGTGTAATTTTAATTAGTGAGAACACGAGACCGTTCTGAGCTAATGAATGTATTTAAGTAAACGTCCCCGTCATTAATGACCATCAAAGCTGGAGCGCAGATCAATATTAGAGACGCCTGATCTTTAATACACGTTGGAGACCAGCGGGGTTCCGCTGCGTTATCTGTCCAACGAACATGATGAAGTTTGTAGCGTTGTATTTGCACTCTCTCTCACACACACACACACACACACACACACTCTCCTAATTCGTTTTTACAATCGTCCTTCATCTGTTTTCAGATAAATTCAGATGAAATGCTTCCGCTGTCGGCTCGCTTACGTCCGCCGTCCCATCGGTGCTGAACCATGGAGGGGGGGGGGGTCTGTCCTAATTACACATCGGTCGTGGTTCGTTACCCCACGGCTCATTAAACATTATTTATCTGCTGGCTTTTGCACGCGGTGGTGATCCATAAACAGATCGTGACTCTGATCTCAATGTGCTCACGGAAAAGTCGCTTTAATTGTGAGTGTTCTCTAACGCTCAGAACCCCAACAGCACCACCACAGAGCAGGGGGTAAAGGGTGGGTGCATTAGTCCTATCCCGGTAGTGTCTCTGCAGAACTGACCAACAATCCACCACCCGAATGATACCTGTTCTGTAATGAGAAACAACAACACAAAACACAGATGGACTACAGTCTGCAACTGGAGAACTACAAATTCCATCTGTATGGTGCATGAAGGGTGGAGCCAGAAGGGGGTGTGGCCTAACTTTTGCTTGGCCCTGCATCTTGCAGTGGAGCATGTCCTATTCCAATGGTTCCCTTTTTTAAAAGTAAGTAAATACATAAACTTGGGTTTGAATTAGGGTGTCGTGGTGTTTAGTATGTTCTCCTCCCAGGGATCTGGGTTCTCCCTGTGCCTGGGTTCTCTGGTTTTCTCCCACAGTCCAAAAACAGGGATTCGAGGTCAATTTGGAGCATCCAATTGCCCCTACATGTATGTGTCCAGTGATAAATTGCCCTCTTGTCCTGGGTGTATCTACCCAGCCCCTGAAACGGTCGCCCCTGTTTGGGCATGGGGATCATTTAGGTATTTAAATGTCTGTGCATGTAATTAATTATTCAGAGTGCCCAGAGTTTAAAGGCAGCAGGTGAGTTATTCGACCATGAGGTGGAACCTTGTGTTAATGTTGTGGGGGGTGGGGGGGGGGTCTAAAGGCTTTGCAGTTCTGAATGGGGGTTCTTGTGCGCCTCCTCTGACCCAGTTGCTGTTCCCTGGTGACACCTCGACCTTTCCGAGGCTCTGTGCCTCGCTGAATGAGGCTCCTCATGCAGACCTGCTGGCTTTTTGGCGTCTCGTCTCTTTCTTTTTTTTTTTTTTCTCTTTATAAATAAGCGTCTGTTTTCAGAGTCGCTCGTGTTTTGTGTTTTTTTGCGGAACGTTGGCATCGCTGCCTCAAACTCCTCGGCCAATAGCAGCGAGGATGTACCTCCTGTTGAGTTTCTGATTGTGCGCGTAACATCAGACGGATGTTTAAATTAAAATGTGATCAGTTTTGTGTAATAAATCAATATACTGTTTTACTTTTGGTTTATTCTGGGGTTTGTGAGTCGGCGTCATATCACAGTTCACACCGAGCATCACACAGACGGGTCGCATGTTATTAATCCTGTATAGAGGATGCAGCCTTATTTATTATTCGTTCATTCATTATCTCCCGCTTATCCTCTATTAGGGTCGTGGTGGGGTTCCCCATGCCCATCCAGGGGAGAACGTCTCGGGCGCTGGGCAGATAGACCCAGGACAGGGCGCCAATCCATCGCTGGGCACACACTCACTCACACAGACACACTCTATAGGGGGCAATTTTGAGAATTCAATTAACTTGATCCATGTTTTTGGACTGTGGGAGGAAACCGAAGAACCTGGAGGAAACCCACGCAGACACGGGGAGAACATGGAAACTCCACCCAGATGGGGATTCGAACCGGGAATCCCCAGCGCTGAGAGGCGAACGTGCTAACCACTAAGCCACCGTGCCGCCTATTATTATTATTATTATTATTATTATTATTATTAATAATAATAAAGTCTTAATTGCTGTGTTGTCTTAAAGTTTAAATGTGATGGTGTTATCAGTTATGCATTTGAAATGCTAAAGGTGAGAAATCAGGAAGGGGGGGGGTATCGGGTGGGGGGGGGGGTATTACCCAACTGCAGTAAATTAAAAAAATTGAAATACATAACTATGTACAAATGTCCTGTACTACAGACCTTACTGTAAATTCTCAGGATTAAAAAAGAAATTCACGAAAGCTTTCTAATTTGTTTCTTTAAAAATATAGCTCTAATTTAATAATATAAATTTAATAGAGTAGATATGTTGTATATAAATAGTTTATTTACATTTGGTAGACAACTCCAAGTACAGATCTTTGAGTGGAACTCACTAATTAAAAAAGGAGAAATAAATCAAACGGTCATTTTATTTCTTTTTATTATTATTAAAGTTTCTGAATTTAAAATCTGTTCAGTATAACGGATGCTGAAGCCTGTATTCTGTAGGTTTTGCCTTGCCGCTGTAGATTTTCGGTTAGTTTTTTAATCTGATTTTTAAAGCGGTGATGGTGAGCAGTGTCCCCTGATTAAATATGGAGAGGACCTCATCTTTATAAAGGGTGTGTCTTTGTAGAGTAGATGGTGGGCGGGGCCTTTAAATTCACTGGAGCTTGTTTCGTTGGTCCATTGCGACCCGATGGGTGCACGGAGTTTCAGACTACACGAGTTAAATGGACTGACGACACGAGGTGATCAAACTCATTAAGCTCGCATTAATGACCCCCCCCCCCCCACGTTTTTAATATGCGTTTTTAAACACACCGCACTGGAGCATTTTCCTCGTTCATGCAGAGAATGTAACCAGGCAACAAGAGGAGTGGGTTGTGTAAGTTAAAGTTGCCCCCCCCCATCATTATCACATTGTTAAATAAATTAATCATGAATTAAACTGATTAAATATCTGATGCTGTCCATCTTTCTCTCTCTTTAGTTCCGTCCGTCTGTTGGCCATCATGCTGCTCGTTGGACTTGCCGTGCCGACACTGTTGCTATGGTGCTGTTGCCGAGCAACCGAGGTGCCGGAAGATGCCAGCGCAGAGTTCTGGGTTCGGCTGTACCATCAGCTGCGCATTGTCGGGGGGGAGGAGAACATCCTGTTCTCTCCCCTGAGCATGGCCCTGGCTCTGGGCATGGTGGAGCTGGGGGCCCGAGGTTCTTCACTGGAGCAGATCAGGCTGGCGCTGGGCTACACCCGCTACAGAGAAGGTAACCGGAGTGAGCCGCTCCAAATCCACCAAGACAGGGGGGGGGTTGAACTCGGGTACCGCTCAGACTGAACCTCAAATCCATCCATCCATTATCCTTCGCTGTATCCTATATTAGGGTCGCGGGGGGGTTCCCCATGTCCATCCAGGGGAGATGGGCAGATACACCCAGGACAGGGTGCCAATCTATTGCTGGGCACTCACTCACACACACTCTATATGGGGCAATTTGGAGAACTCAATTGACCTTGATCCATGTTTTTAGACTGTGGGAGGAAACCGGAGAACCCGGAGGAAACCCACGCGGACACGAGGAGGACATGGAAACTCTACCCAGATTGGGATTTAAACCGGGAATCCCTAGTGCTGAGAGGAGAACATGCCAAACCACTAAGCCACCGTGCCGCTTTTATCGACATCCCGCTGATTATTTTCCTAATTTATTATTATTAATTATTATTACTAATTCATTAAACTTTACTTTAGTGACCTGAACTTGAAGTTCGATGCTCTTTAGATGTTCCGATACATCGTGACCTTTACAGAATGACTCACTAGTGCCCTCTAGTGTTAAACGTCTGTAAACATGACCTGTCCCCTTTATTCTGTATTTATGAATGAACATGTATTTACATATCTTATTCATTTATTTTATTATTATTTATTTTTATTATTTATTAATGCCTTATCTAATTAAATTTTTACATGTCTTATTAATTTATTTTATTATTCATTCATTCCTTATTTAATTTATTTATTTATAAATGAACGTGTCACATGACGGGAGCCATGGCGTTCATGCTGACGGTTCCATCGGGGTTTTATTGATTAATTAATGTCCTGGTTTTGCAGATGAGGAGTTCTCCGTCCTGAGGAACCTGACGGTGGCGCTGAGCGCGGAGGAGCCTCCGTACGCGGTGCGTTTGGCCAACGCGCTGTTCCTGCAGAGGGGGGTCGACTTCAGTCCAGAGTTCCTCAAACTGATCCAGCATTACTTTTTGGCCGAAGCGGCGACGATGGACTTTAACCAATCAGCTTCCGCCGCTCAGCAGATCAACTCCTGGGTCCAGAACCACACCGAGAGTAAGTACTCGACCAGAGGGCTAATCCCAGAGTGGGGTCCTCAGCTCAGCTCCTGCTTAAACATGTTCTGGGGTCCCAGAAAGGGGTGGGGGTTCCATTTGGGGCCCTTGGTAGATACACCCAGGACAGGGTGGCAATCAAGCTGTTTGGTGGGGGCAATTTAGTATGGTGGCAATCTGGTAGGGGAGTTATGTGGGCATTTTAGAGCAGCCAATTCATCCTAATTCCATGTTTTTGGGCTGTGGGAGGGAACTGGAGAACCCACATGGACACGGGGAGAACATGCAAACTCTACCGGTTTCGACCCCGTGTCCCCAGCGCTGTCCTCCGAAGCATGCCCTTCTTTGCAGATAAGATCCATGACCTGGTCTCGGCCGATGACTTCGGCGGCCTGACCCGCGTCACCCTGATCAATGCCCTGTACTTCAGAGGAACCTGGAGGAACCCGTTTCGCCCGGAGAACACCAGAACCTTCTCGTTCAGCAAGGACGACGGCAGCGAGGTCCAGACGCTGATGATGTACCAGCAGGGGGACTTTTATTATGGTGAGTCCTTCAGCCGGACTACACTCCGGCCGATCACGGTCCCCCCCTCGACCCTCCTCCCAGCCTCCCGCTCTCGGTTCTCCTCCCAGGTGAGTTCAGCGACGGCAGCTCGGAGGCGGGCGGTCTGTACCAGGTGCTGGAGATGCCGTATGAGGGACAGGACATGAGCATGATGATCGTCCTGCCCAGACAGGAGGTTCCGCTCGCTTCGTTAGAACCCATCGTTAAAGCCGCGCTGATCGAGGAGTGGGCTGGGGGGGTCAAAAAGCAGAAGGTGGAAGTTTACCTGCCCAGGTGAGACCCCTGCTTGCTGCTGCGTTATTATAATTTATTAAATCATATTTTAATTATATTAACTCTACACGTGTTCTGACCGTCAGATTTAAGGTGGAGCAGACTGTGGACCTTAAGGCGACCCTGCAGCAGCTGGGCATCAGGAGCATCTTTACCAAAGAGGCAGATCTGTCGGGCATGACTGCTGATCCCGCAGGTCTGCTGTACCTTCATCCTGTGTCTGATAATAAAATGATATGGTATGAGGGGTGTGGCTTTAATTCTGAATAAAGCCCATAAAGAGGTGTTCTGAGTCCCGGTGTGTAGTGGAGAACAGCGCCACCTCTTTACGTGAATTATTCACAATCATACACAACCTCGAGTCTGATTGCTTTAATTAAACACTTACAAACTTAAACACTATAATAAAAAACAAGCTTTGATTCAGAAATGCGTTTATTAAAAGCAAAATCATTAATAATCTGATCTGTGATTTAATGTATTCCGTTTTTAAAGCTAAGTAACAGGATTCCAGTTTCTCTAACCAAATATTGCCATCTAGTGGCCAAATTGCAGAACTTTTTTTTTTTTTTTTTTTTAAATCTGGGAGAAATAAATGCATTGTTTATCATATATTGATATGAATGTAAAGCGCTCAGAGGTGTGTTATTGATGTCACGCCTGGACAAACAGCTCAGCCAATCAGATTTAAGGACAGGAACTACACGTTTATAAGGATTAATTGTGTTCTCATCTCTGCGCTTACACGCTTTCGTTTTGTTCTTTCACAGAAGGGAAGAATCTGTTTATTGGTAAAGCTGTACAGAAGTCCTATCTGGAGGTGACTGAGGAGGGAACGGAGGGCGCCACAGGGTCAGGTACGGTGGGTCTGTTGGGGTGGAAGGCCGCCAATGATTTAAATGTAGCTTCTTTTTTTTTTAAATAAAGCATCATGTTTGTTTGCCTCCATCTGTACGTTCATGTTGATATTGTATTGTGAGTTTACATTTCCATTTGGTCATTTATTGGATGCTTTTATCCAAAGCGACTTACAAGGTGAGCACAGGGTTCATCACAACATCCCTGGAGCAATAAGGGTTAAGGGTCTTGCTCAAGGACCCACACTGGTAACTTTAGTGGATCTGGGATTTGAACCCACAACCTTCAGATTGACAGCCCAACACCCTGACCACTGAGCTCCCTTGCCCTCAGTGTTGTAGTTGTTTAAGGTGTGTGACTTACAGTAAACTACACCCACCTGTCCTGTGGAGGCTTTCCTTGTGGTTTGAGTGTGTCTGAGAATAATGCAGCTCTCAGGTTGTGCACCAGTGATGGGTGCTCTGTTGGTCCATCCCTATAATGTCAAGTTCTTATTTGCCCCATGTTACGGTCATCCTCAGTAAACATCACCTCATAACCCTGACAATAAAACCCAGCTGATGTCATTAATCATACCAGGGGGAAAAAAAGTTTATTCTTCTGCATTATGGTTTAGTTTGATGTTGTTTTTATATATATATATTTTTTTTATTGTGTGTGTGTTTGTAGGAATGACCGCTCTGACGAGGATGATGCTGTACCCTCAGGTCATGGCCGATCATCCCTTTTTCTTTGTGATACGAAACAGAAAGACAGGTGATCCTCAGAGTTCTGCTGATTGTGTTTATATCTCTCATTTAATTACCAGGTTTTCACATGAGATTCATTCCTATATATAACCTTAATATAGATGTATATAATAATAATAATATATTTTATTTGTAACGCACTTTTCATTATGTAAAATCTCAAAGAGCCACAATAATTGCAAACATCCAACACAAAAAAATTTATATGTATCAATGCAGCAACAATTATATGCTTTTTTTTTTTTTTTTTTTTTTTTTTTTTTTTTTTTTTTTTTTTTTTTTTTTTTTTTTTTTTAAAAAGGAAAAGTCTTGAGCAGAGCTTTAAAAATGTCCAGGCTCTGCGCTGACCTCAGCTGGACCGGGAGTCAGTACAGTATATAATCCATCCATTATCTTCCGCTTTATCCTCTATTAGGGTCGCGGGGGGGTTCCCCATGCCCATCCAGGGGAGAACATTTTGGGCGCTGGGCAGATAGACCCAGGACAGGGCACCAATCTATCACTGGGCACACACTCACTCACACACACACACGCTATATGGGGCAATTTGGAGAACTTAATTGACTTGATCAATGTTTTTGGACTGTGGAAGGAACCCGGAGGAAACCCACACAGACACGGGGAGGACATGGAAACTCCACCCAGATGGGGATTCGAACTGGGAATCCCTAGTGCTGAGAGGAGAACATGCTAAACCACTAAGCCACCCACAGTATATAATAATATATAAAATAATATACAGTATAGGGCGGCACGGTGGCTTAGTGATTTAGCATGTTCTCCTCTCAGCACTAGGGATTCCCGGTTCGAATCCCCATCTGGGTGGAGTTTCCATGTCCTCCCCGTGTCTGTGTGGGTTTCCTCCGGGTTCTCCGGTTTCCTCCCACAGTCCAAAAACATGGATCAAGTCAATTAAATTCTTTGAATTGCCCCCTATAGAGAGTGTCTGTGTGAGTGAGTGTGTGTGTCCAGTGATGGATTGGCGCCCTGTCCTGGGTCTATCTGCCCAGCGCCTGAAATGTTCTCCCCTGGATGGGCATGGGGAAACCCACCGCAACCCTGATATAGGATGAAGAGGAAGATAATGAATGAATATACAGTATATGAGTGTTCATACACATCACTACTCAATGCACCGGTCACTGTTCATAATGCACTTTATTTATTATAGTTTTTATTTAATAAAGTTGTGAATGTGTTTTAGGCTCGGTGCTCTTCATGGGGCGGGTCATGACCCCCGAAGTTGTCGACTTGTTTGATTCGGAGTCTCAGTATCAGCAGTGAGAATCAAACGACGCCCAAAGAGTTAAACGTCTGCTTTCCGTTGATTTGTTACATGGACGACCTGAATGTGCATCCTTACAACATCTTTTATGATGTACAGCTTTAAAATCGAACCTTTTTCTACACGTGAATGTAATCAGCTGCCTGATGAGTAAAGAACGCCGTTTCTATCACATTCACCTCTTTAAATCCTTTAGACCGATGTGAATACATGTTCTCTCAGACTGCGCTCATGCTGCTTCAACTGCTCTGTAGATTCAGCTTTATTTCTGTTGTATATTAAGAGCCCACCATTTCATATCCATCTCCGTGACCTTGTGTGGCTTGAGTGTTGACCTGCCTTAGAAATATAATCCTGATTTCACTTTCTGAATGTAAAACATGATTTACAGACGTGAGACACCAGATTCATACAGTCAACAAAACCAATATTAAAATGAGGTTTTTTTTCTTTTCTCCCCCCCCCCCCTCACTTATTCCCAGCAACACATTTGGATTATCTGTATAAACCCGTGTATTTCGGTGGAATTTTTTTTTTTTTTCCCCCTCCCCTCTCCTTTCCCAAATCTAAGGAGTTAAACTTTATTTTAAGCTTAACTTCACCAATTAAGAAATGACGTTCTAAATAATTCAACGTTTATTATATGATAAAAATGACTTCTGCATTTGTGGTTTTAAAATGTTCTGAACTAAATAAAAACTTTAAAACTTACAGCAGTGTCTTTTTTTTTTTGTGTTACAGTTCAGGTCTTTATCACATGTTTAAATACATAACCTTTAATTCTGTGTATATAATCAATATATATATACACACACACCCCCGAGCCTCTTCTTTGCCCTGGGGGGCTTATTATCAAATAGGCCCCAAGCAAAATGCCCCACACACCAAATAGTGCTTATTTAAGTTACCAAAAGTCATGTTTAAATGTAAAAATCCTACAAAGAGTTCAAGGTGTGTGTGTGGGGGGGGGAGATCCCCGTACCCATCCAGGGAGAACGTTTTAGATGATGGGTAGATACACAGGACATGATGTCATTCTATCACTGGGCACTTGCACTATGAGGGGCAATTTAGAGCATTTGGTTTACCTTGAATCCATGTTGCGGCACAGTGGCTTAGTGGTTAGCACGGTGGCTTAGTGGTTTAGCATGTTCTCCTCTCAGCACTAGGGATTCCCGGTTTGAATCCCCATCTGCGTGGGTTTCCTCCGGGTTCTCTGGTTTCCTCCCACAGTCCAAAAATATGTATCAAGTTAATTGAATTCTCCAAATTGCCCCATATACAGTGAGTGTGTGCGTGTCCAGCGATGGATTGGCACCCTGTCCTGGGTCTATCTGCCCAGCGCCCAAAACGTTCTCCCCTGGATGGGCATGGGGAACCCCACCGCGACCCTAATAGAGGATAAAGCTAAAGATAATGAACAAATGAATGAATCCATGTTTTTAAGCAGCAGTTAGAAACCCAGAGGGGGAGAACATACAAACTCCACTCAGGTTTGGGGTTCAAACCTTGAAATGGAGCAGACGTGCCGCCCCTCATTAACATTTGTAGACTCTATTTGAAGATTTAAGTTCTCAGATGTAATTAATTAATGTAATGTAATTATTCCACCTTCTCCTCCATGTTCTACAGAATGAGAAGCTGTTAAAGATCCTCAGCCGTGCTGCTGCTCATAGTGTAGAGAACTCGGAACAGCAGAGTGTAATTCAGGACGCAGCCGAGGTCACCCTCTTGCCATGACCCGAATCTCTCCAACAGGACAGACCATCGCCTAGCAACGGGCGCCTGCACTGAAGCGCCGAGTCGGCGTCCGGCTGGTGGAACGCCGTGGTGGTGATCCCAATGGGAACGCTCCGTCTGCAGGATCCTAATGGCTTCATTCAGCTGCTTTTAAAGACCACGACGCCCCCCGCTGACCAGAGGACATGTCTGAGAGGTACGTCACAGGCTTTGTCTCCTTCTCTTTGATCTCCGGAGCTCGTCTGCATTTCCTGTGTATTAATTACACACGTGTGTGTGTATGTGAGTGTGTATGTGAGTGTGTGTGTGTGTGTTTGTGTTCTATAGAAATGTATATCATTATAAACCCACGTTAAAAACGTCTGTGAATGAGTTCTAAACAAGTTCATCTGTGACTGACTCTGTGAGTCTGATTCTGTGAGTCTGTGACTCTGACTCTGTGAGTCTGTGACTCTGACCCAGTGAGTCTGATTCTGTGAGTCTGTGACTCTGACTCTGTGAATCTGACTCTGTGAGTATGTGACTCTGACTCTGTGAGTCTGATTCTGTGAGTCTGTGACTCTGACTCTGTGAATCTGACTCTGTGAGTATGTGACTCTGACTCTGTGAGTCTGATTCTGTGAGTCTGTGACTCTGACTCTGTGAGTCTGTGACTCTGACTCTGTGAGTCTGTGACTAACTCTGTGAGTCTGTGACTCTGTGACTCTGACTCTGTGAGTCTGTGACTCTGACTCTGTGAGTAGGTGACTCTGACTCTGTGAGTCTGACTCTGTGAGTATGTGACTCTGACTCTGTGAGTATGTGACTCTGACTCTGTGAGTTTGTAACTCTGAGTCTGTGACTCTGACTCTGTGAGTAGGTGACTCTGACTCTGTGAGTCTGACTCTGTGAGTATGTGACTCTGACTCTGTGAGTATGTGACTCTGACTCTGTGAGTATGTAACTCTGAGTCTGTGACTCTGACTCTGTGAGTCTGTGACTTTGACTCTGTGAATCTGACTCTGTGAGTATGTGACTCTGACTCTATGAGTATGTGACTCTGACTCTGTGAGTCTGTGACTCTGAGGGGGGGGGGGGGGGGGGGGGGGGGGGGGGGGGGGGGGGGGGGGGGGGGGGGGGGGGGGGGGGGGGGGGGGGGGGGGGGGGGGGGGGGGGGGGGGGGGGGGGTGTGTGTGTGTGTGTGTGTGTGTGTGTGTTTGTGTGAAATAATAAAAAAAGGTTCTAGTTTAGTTCTAATCTAGTCCGGTGTTTAAAGTGAACCCTGATGGCTGAGTAACAGGATTCCGTTTTCTCTAACTAATCTAATTCATCTGTATTCTCTCTTTTAAATGAATGTATTGTATATCACACACTGATACGGGTGTGGTATTATTAGTGATGTGACAGCTGGACGAACGGCTCAGCCAATCAGATTTAAGCATCAGAACGACCCGTATTTGATGCTCTTTCTTGAATCGGTTGCTTTCTGTAAAGGTTCTGTATATTTTCCGTGTTCTCGACGTTCTGCTCGGTTCCTCCTCCAGTTCTTCAGGAGTGAACACGTGCAGTGGCAGCTTTCCCAAAACCCACTCGTCCCGTGAGTCCGAGCTCAGTTCCACTCACACTCCCGTCTCAGCGGAACCCATTCTGGACTCCGGTATCGCCAACACTCCCGTAAGAGCCTCCGCTGTCCCCAGCTTCAGAGAACTCAGTGTGTACAGACAACGCTGTAACCCGTTCTCCTCTGATGTCTGTCATCATCAGCTGCCGTCCAGTGAGTTCCGATTCAGGTCGTGGCATCAGGTCGCCGACAATGACGTTCGTGGAGACCAGCTGTCCTGTCCACGAGTCAGAGAAGGTTGCCGTCCAGCCCTCAGTTACAGTATGGTGTGGTGTGCGTTCCTTCTGCATTAACGTGAATGAAACCCTGAAACAGGACCGTCAGAGGACGACGGACTGACCTTTCCCAGAGACGACCGCAGAAAGAAGGACGACGGACGGACATGGACCGAGAGGCTGCAGGAAAACTGGGAGAACTGCGCGGTGAGGCCTTCACCTTCTACATTCAACATCTGGACTCATCCGCAGATGTTTAACGAATGTACAAACGAAGTTCGCTGGCACGAATCGGAATGATGAAGCCATCTTAGATCCAAATCACAACACCACCACCACCACCACTCACTCACACGGACACAAACACTACACCCGGGGGGGAGGGGGGGCAATTTAGAGCAGCCACTTCACCTTGAATCCATTGCACTTCAATCCATTGAATTTTGCACTGTGGAAAGAAATCCGGAGAACCCGGACGCTGACACGGGGAGGAAATAGAACCAGATCGGGATTCAAACCTGGATCCCCAGCGCTGAGAGGAGAACATGCCAGCTGTAAAACCACCTATTCTCCAAACATCCATCCATCCATCGTTTTCCACTTAATCCTGGACTAGTGTGGTGGAGATGTTCCTCCTGTCCACAGGGTAGAACGTATTGGGCGCTGGGCAGATACACTCAGGACAGGTCGCCAATCCATCACACGCTACATAGGGGCAATTTAGATGGGGCAATTTAGAGTAGCCCATTCAACCTGTTTTCATGTTTTTGGCCTGTGGGAGACCCCAGAGAACCCCTAAGAGAACCCAGAACCTCCAGTCTGTAGGATGGAAGAGCATTTGTAAACCAAATAACATCCTCCAGTTCATCACAGGACCTGCTGTATACGTCCTGAGGTTGTAAACATCCAGCCGGTCGCTTAGCAACGCATCCCGTTGCCATGTCGACGTCATGACAGACCTGCATCCCGTCTGCTTGTGCAGGAGCTGAACCTCTCTTATCAGCATCTGGGGGATGAGTACCAGCTGGAGAACTTCCTGAGGATTCTGAGGAGGCTGATCCGGGTGGAGAAGCTGCAGCTGGTGGATAATAATCTGGCCGACCTCAGTTCTGTTCGCCTGCCAAGGTATACGGCTTCCAGAAGAGTTTCTTCTGCGGACCCCGTGATGAAACCGTCGCTTAATCTGGAGGATTAGCCTCACAGCGAGATACTGAGATGTTTCCTTCGCAGATGTAAAATGCTGAACCTCCGCCGGAATCATCTGAACTCCGTGGCTCGGCTGCCAAAGCTCCCACTGGTCGAGTGTCTGAGCGTGTCTGAGAACAACATCTGCAGCCTGACGGAGCTCAAACATCTGCAGAACACACCGCTGCACACGCTCAGCCTCCAACACAACCCCTGTGAGTTCCTGGAGGACTACCGCTCACGGTGAGGAACAGGGATGTGGGGGGTGCTTGGTGCTTGGTGGGTGGAGATGAGGGAAGTTGAGATGGTCAGTGGTGAGATGGTGAACCTGGTGGACGGTGACACTGTGGTGTGGTGGATGAGAAGATGGAGATGTGGAATGGTGAGATGGTGGATGGAGAGCTGGTGGGTGCTCAGATGAAGACTGTAGGATGATGATCTGGTGGAGAATGAGATTTGGACGGTCAGAGGCTGAATGGTATGGTTGTGGGAGGTTAGACGGTGGGGGTAGTGGGTGGTGGATGTGGTGGATGGACAGTAGATCGTGAGATAGTGGGAAAGTGGGTGATAAAAAGGTGGATGATTAGGTTTATGCAAAAAGGTTTATGTGGAGATTGTGAATGGTGAGATATGTTGGGTGGTGGATGGTGAGACTGTAGAATCTGTATTTTGGGATGGTGGATGTGGAATGGATGTATGGTGATGTTTAGATGGTGAGATATTGGATATTAAGACGTCAACAGGAATAATGGATGGAGAGACGTTGGATGCCGATGATGAGAACATGTGGATGGAATAATTGTGGGATGGTGAATGGAGAGCTGATGGATGCTCAGATGAAGACTGTGGGATGGGGAGCTGGTGGAGAATGAGATGCTGAATGTGGGATGTTAGATGGTGGATGGTAGTGAGATGATGAGATGGTTCAATGGTGAGGTAGTGGAACTGGGTGGTCAGATTGTAGAGGGTTAAAAGATGTGATGCTGAGACAATAGATGGTGGATTTGGGACGATGTGGGTGGAGAAGATAGGAACAGTAGAATTTAAAAAGGTTTGAAGGTTCCATCTTCTCTTTTCAGAGTGTTCTCTTATTTGCCAAAACTGCGAGTCCTTGATGGGATCCCAAAACTGCCAGAAGATTCGGTGCCGCCCCGACACCCGCCCTTCTCTCAATTTTGCGTCATTCAGTGACATCAGGGTTCGAACGGGACGCGACACAGGCCATCGCCCGCTCTGCCGAAGCAAACGCTTATTTAAAGAATCCACAAATTAAAAATTATTACTTTTGTAAACGAGCCTTGTGTCTCTTTTCTGGATCTGTATTTATAAAGTCGAAAGTGTGTGTGTGTGTGTGTGTGTGTGTGTGTGTGTGTGTGTGTGTGTGTGTGTGTGTGTCCTACCACGACATTTAAAATTCTTACTACAATTCACTATGAAGCGACTCAAGCAGCTTTATTCTCGGGTTTCTGAGTGAGGCATCCACCGCACACCGTGCAGCTTGATTGAGGGCGGGTGTCTCGTCTGTCATTATGACGTAATTTATGGGTGTGTTCTGGACGTAACACGTAATAAACCAATCAGCGTGTCCCCTCGCCGTTTGAACCGCTGACGGCGGCTGTGTTTGTCCTCTGGACGCTGTTCGGGATTATCATTGGATTATCATGGGATTATAAACCTGACTTCCAGCGGGATTAACGGATTATGAACCGAGGTACGTCTGGCTTTAAACAGAGACCGCCGCGTCTCCCTCACCTGCCGTGCTTGAGTCGCTCACGTTCTCATGTTCGCTCCCGTGCTTTCTGATGAATGCTGGACTGTGATTTATGTGTTTGTATATATATATATATATATATAAACGGACCCTAGGGGGCACATCTTGAAGAGATATTAGTGTTATTATTATTAGTGTTATTATTATTATTATTATCATATTTATTTACTCATTATCTATCCACTTAATCCTCTGCTAGGGTCGCGGGGGGGGGTCCACATGCCCATCCAGGGGAGGACGTTTACACCCAGGACAGGGCACACTTATTCCCACATACACACACACACATACTATATGGGGCAATGTAGAGCATTCGATTGACCTTGAATCCATGTTTCTGTACTATAGGGGCAAACCCACGTGGTCACAGGGAGAACATGCAAACTCCACCCAGCTCGGGATTCAAACCTGGATGCCAAGTGCTGAGAGGACAACATGCTAATGTCACCGGGTTTATATTAATATCAGTTCTATAATTAATTTAAATCAGAGAAACTTTGTGAATGGTTCGTTCTTTTATGTTTTGTATTCTTTTTAATTTAATTTAGGATTCATCGACGTCATTTTGAATATTTTTTTTCTGTTGAATTCAACTCAGGCGGCACGGTGGCTTAGTGGTTTAGCACGTTCTCCTCTCAGCACTAGGGATTCCCGGTTCGAATCCCCATCTGGGTGGAGTTTCCATGTTCTCCCCGTGTCTGCGTGGGTTTCCTCCGGGTTCTCCGGTTTCCTCCCACAGTCCAAAAACATGGATCAAGTCAATTGAATTCTCAAAATTGCCCCGTTTAGAGTGTGTCTGTGTGAGTGAGTGTGTGCCCAGCGATGGATTGGCGCCCTGTCCTGGGTCTATCTGTCCAGCGCCCGAGACGTTCTCCCCTGGATGGGCATGGGGAACCCCACCGCGACCCTAATAGAGGATAAGTGGGAGATAATGAATGAATGAATAAATGAATGAATTCAACTCAATAATAAGTGTGAGGTTACAATACACACATTAATACACAGTGTCTTTATTACAGTGTATTGAATACAACACAGTAAAGATTGTTTCTGCAAAATGATGATGGTCAACAACAGAATCCTGAACATCAGAACAAAAGAAATTAAAAACACTGATCTCCACAAACACAAAATAAATACGAACCGACTTTCAAATGAAGTTTAGTGGAAAATAAAGCTGATTCTGAACTGAGGGACTGTGATAT
The DNA here is from genome assembly GCA_019802435.1 of Corydoras maculifer. Lineage (NCBI taxonomy): Eukaryota > Metazoa > Chordata > Actinopteri > Siluriformes > Callichthyidae > Corydoras > Corydoras maculifer. The sequence goes on along the minus strand of JAFMOD010000134.1, from coordinate 385,735 downwards.
CATCATCCTCATCCTCATCCTCATCATCATCATCATCATTCAAATTAAAGTTCAGGACCAAAATAAATATATAAACATTTTAAAAAGTACAAATCACGTGATATTTGTTCGGTAATGATTAAAAGTTATTTTAGGTTTTTATTTACTCCTATGTGTACAAAAAAAATCTCCTTAAAATGTAACAATATGAACATAAAACATACATAATCATTGGCAATTCCTCAATAACAAACTACTACAGTACTACGTTTGGCCACGCCGCCTTTCTGCTCTCCATCTTTGTAGTTCTCCAGGTCCACTCTGTAGTCCATCTGTTAGTGTATACAGGACATACTGTGTCCTCTGTCCTCTAACGCTCAGGACCCTAACAGTACCACTACAGAGCAGGAGGTATTGGGTGGGTGACTTAGTCCTATCCCGGCAGTGTCACTGCAGAACTGACTTTCAACAATCCACCACCCAAATGATACCTGTTCTGTGATGGAGAACCAACAGGGGGCGAACAAGAACACAGAACACAGATGGACTACAGTCTGGAACTGGAGAACTACAAACCCCATTTGTAGGGTACAGGGAGGACATGGAGGATGGAGCAGGAAAGGGGCGTGTCCTAACTTTTGGCAGTGCTGTACTGTAGGTGGCGAGTTTACGGCAGCATAATTCATCAAACCTTTATTAATAATATACCAAACGTAATATTTTACTAACAAACAAAAGAAAATCAGATCCTGACCCTTAAAGAAAGAACCGGTTCCGTCTGAAATCGTCCAATCACAACACACCATTACCAATTTTAATGAACGAGCCGTTTGTTGAAACTGGCTCTGAAACGTTCTGACGGAACGTTAAGATCTCACGTCTTTTACCTCTTTTATTTAAGATACGCAATGATGAAGACGCGGAACATGTTCTAAACGTCAACACTCATTGATTCCTCATTGGACAGTAAGAAACACACTCATTATCATAGAGTTGCCATGGCGCTGATTAAAAACAGGCTTTATAAACCGGAGAAATGAAATCCCGGTGGTGGGGTGAGGGGCAGGGGGACGCCGTGGACGTTGATCTGGTTCTCGAGCTCGCGTTGGGTTCTCAGAGTCTGTTCCGCACACTTCACCTGTAATAAAGAGAATCTCACATCTCCGCTCTGCGATTGGTCTCCTCCTCTGGCTCCTCCTCCTCCTCATAGTTCTCATCTTCATTCTGTTCTCTGACTGGCTGTTTCTCAGGCCCCGCCTCCTCCTGCTCCCTGGCGTTGTCCTATAAGCAGAGAGAGACGGACGTCTTATTCTTTCATCTTTTATTATCTTCTTAATCTTATACAAGGGACTAGGGGTCGGGGGGGGGGGGTTCCATTGCCTGTACAGGGGAGAATGTTTTGGGCGTTGGGCAGAGCACCAAATTAATCACAGGGCACACACACACACACATTATATAGGGGCAACTTGGATCAGCCAATCCTATACAAGGGTCTAGGGGTCGTGGTGGGGGGGGGGGGGGGGTTCCCCATGCCGATCCAGGGGAAAACGTTTTAGACTGTTCTTGGACTGTGGGCGGAAACTGGTGGAACCCAGAGGAAACCCACACAGACACGGGTGGAACATGCAAACTCCACCTTCCCCCCCCCCAGCCCGGGATTCGAACCTGGATCCCCAGCATTTCTATTCAATTTAAATAAGTTTGCCGTAAAGTGGATTTTTGCATGTTCTCCTTGTATCCACGTGCGTTTCCACACATAGTCCAAAAACATGGATTCAAGGTAAATTGGCTGCTCTGAATTGCCCCATATAGTCTGTGTGTGTGTGTGTGTGTGTGCCCATTAGGGCTGCAACAACGAATCGATAAAAATCGATTATCCAAAGTATCGATAATGAATTTCCATTATGTATTCGTTGGGTCGCGTGATTTCCGTGTTACTCGCGATGTCGTAACCTCTTACGTCACCCGCGGCGCTTCAATAACGCTGGAAAATTATAGCGGGTTGAACAGAAGGAGGCGGAGTCTGCAAAACAAGTTGATAAATCATACAAATGAAACTCAGCCAACGCAGAAAATAAAGAACGTGGAACATGCAGCTCTGCGAACAAGCGCAGCAGCACGGTGATGATCCACCACCTGAAACTAAACACTGATGAGGATGAAGCTGAACAGCAGATAAAACACTACATCATCCCGAGAGTCTTTAGTTTAAAGTGAATCAACGTCAGACCGTCAGACCGTCAGAGCAGCGTCATGCTGTATTTGGTTGTTAACTGGATAATAACAGCGATAGAGGACGTGTCTTAACGTCCGTTATACGAATGCGTCCGTATTTTCCGGGACATGTCCGTATGTCACGTCCTGTCCCGGGCGTCCCGGTTTATTTTTTAAAGTGAGGACATGTCCTGGTTGTTAGCGGATCAATAGCAGCACACCGCAGGGGAGCGGGGGGATTGACGCGCACACGAGCACGGCGTAAAAGTACGCGGCTTTAAATGTCCCGGCACTGGTTAATTGTTAATTAGTTCATTTGTTAATTATATTTTTGCATGGCTGATTGTTAATTAGTTCATTTTTTAATAATTTTTTTTTCCAATAGGCTACAGAACAGACAGTATTTGGTTCATTACTGAGGGAACTGAGTATCGTGTTATTTGGAGTTTTGTTCTTGTGAGGGACGTTTAGATGTTTAGATGATCCATTGATTCTTTTATTGTGCTTTTCATTCGATACAGGAAACGTTTAAACATTTTGAATAAAATTACTAAATATAATACTATACTATAGAATGATTTTACTGAAAAACATCCATCTTTGGATAAAAATTTTTTTTTATTTATCCGAATCATCGATTAATCGAAAAAATAATCGACCGATTAATCAATTATTAAAATAATCGTTGCAGCCCTAGTGCCCATTGATTCCCTTAATTCGGCGCTCTGTTCTGGGTGTATCTGCCCAACGCCCGAAACGTTCTTCCCTGTATGAGCAGGGAGCACGCGTGACCCCGTGACCCCCTGACCCTGTAATACGATTAGATTTTAAGCCACAGATTTAAAGAATGATAAATCAGGTTCAGATTAACACAAAACAATCCGTGAATGATGGAGGACTTAACGACCGGGTGAAGCTCTGTACCTGTTCTCCATTCTCCTCGTTATACGGATCCTCCTGTCCTCGTTCTCGATCTCGGTGTCCCTCAGCCAATTCGTCCTGAGCCTGAAAAATAAAAACAAAAAACCAAACACTGAAGTAATTCAGATCCTGAGAGACACAGAGAGAGACAGAGAAAGAGACAGAGAGAGAGACACAGAGAGAGACAGAGAGAGAGAGAGAAAGAGACAGAGAGAGAGACACAGAGAGAGAGAGACAGAAAAAAAGAGAAACAGAGAGAAAGAGAGAGAGAGACACACAGAGAGAGACAGAGACAGAGAGAGAGACAGAGAGAGAGACAGAGAGAGAGAGAGAGAGAGAGAGAGAGAGAGAGAGAGAGAGAGACACAGAGAGAGAGACAGAGAGAGAGACAGAGAGAGAGACACAGAGAGAGAGACAGAGAGAGAGAGAGACAGAGAGAGAGACACAGAGAGAGACACAGAGAGACAGAGAGAGACAGAGAGAGAGAGACAGAGAGAGAGACACAGAGAGAGACACAGAGAGAGAGAGAGACAGAGAGAGAGACACAGAGAGACAGAGAGAGACACACAGAGAGAGAGACACAGAGAGAGACACAGAGAGACAGAGAGAGAGAGAGACACCTCATCATCTGCCTCCTCCTGATACTGTTCCTCCAGATTGTCCTCCTGTTGGTCCGGGTTGCCGGCCATCTGCCAGAAACAGAGTGGAGGTTAAAGCAGCTTGAACCCTGAACACTAAACCCTGTGATGGGATCAGAACCTGACGGAACAGAACTGGAACCATACACTGAGAGGATGATGGAGTCATCATCATCCTCATCCTCATCCTCATCATCATCATCATCATCATCATCCTCATCATGAGCCGGACTCACCACCAGCTGGTCCTCAGGTGCAGGATGATGATGCTGATTCACTTTTAATAAATGTGCGTCAGAGTTTCCCGGAGGGGCGGGATCTTCACCCTCGTCTTCCTCACGTCCCTGCTGCTCGGCTTCCTCGAACTCGTCCTCCCCCTGATTGTTCGGGTCGTCTGCAGGATCGACCTCTGAGTCCACGATGTGCTGAGTAATGAAAAACACCACCGATATGACCTTACCTTCATCAGGGGTTAGGGTGGTCAGTCTGAAGGTTGAGGGTGTGGTAGCTCAGGGGTTATGGTGGTGCACTATTAGTCTGAAGGTTGAGGGTGTGGTAGCTCAGGGGTTAGGGTGGTGGACTATCAGTCTGAAGGTTGAGGGTGTGGGTGAGGTTGAGGTTAGGGTGGTGGACTATCAGTCTGAAGGTTGAGGGTGTGGTAGCTCAGGGGTTATGGTGGTGCACTATTAGTCTGAAGGTTGAGGGTGTGGTAGCTCAGGGGTTAGGGTGGTGGACTATCAGTCTGAAGGTTGAGGGTGTGGGTGAGGTTGAGGTTAGGGTGGTGGACTATCAGTCTGAAGGTTGAGGGTGTGGTAGCTCAGGGGTTTGGGTGGTGCACTATCAGTTTGAAGGTTGAGGGTGTGGGTGAGGTTGAGGTTAGGGTGTATGGTGTTTACCTCCTGGTGATGTGCAGGGTGGTTGTCCTCTCCCCTCTGGTCGTCATCAGGGTGAATATTATTATTCTCTTTGAAAACACGAAATGTATTCACTTCTTTTATAATCCAGAATCCAGATTAACAGTATGCTTCAACTAATAGAAAAACATAACTAACTTAATTATGTAGATAATTATAATATTGTAGCCCATCTGCTTTAAGTTCAGCTCTAGTTTATTTATATAGAACTTTCTCAGTTTAGACAGAGAGTTCTCAGTCTAAACATCAGAATCAATGAAAAAAAAAGGTTTTAAGATAAAGGAACCTTGTGAGGACCAAGGTTCAGAGGGAGTCTCATCGTTTTTAACAAGTTTTAAACATCACCTTTAAACTCATTAACGCATCTGGATTGCAGGCAAACATCAAAGCTGCGTTTTTTAATGAATTACTGGATGAATACTCACCGTCCTGACGACCCGCAGCTTCCACATGGTGAAGAGAATTATCTCTGAAACATAAAAACAACAAATTAATCATTAACATTAAAAATCATTCATTCATTATCTGCTGCTTTATCCTCTATTAGGGTCGCAGGGGGGGGGGAGGGTTCCCCATGCCCATCCAGGGGAGAACGTTTCGGGTGCTGGGCAGATACACCCAGGACAGGGGGGCAATCTATCACTGGACACACACTTACTCACACAGACACACTCTATATGGGGCAATTTGAAGAACTCAATTGACCTTGATCCATGTTTTTGGACTGTGAGGAGGAAACCGGAGAACCCGGTGGAAACCCAAGCGGACACGGGGAGGACATGAAACCAGATGGGGATTCGAACCGGGAATCACCGTGCCACATTAAAAAACAATGAAAATAAAATTAATAAATTTATCAAATAAAATAAATTTTAAAATAAAATAATAAATTACATTTAAATAATAAGTGAATTTATTGTCTTCTGCTTAATCCTCTACCGGGGCGAACGTTTGCCCCCAGGACAGGGCATCTATCTACCACTGGGTACACACTCACTATATGGGGCAATTTAGAGCATTCAATTTAACTTGAACCCATGTTTTTGGACTTATTTTAAAGGTGTCATTTCACTTTTATAATAAGAAATTAAACTCCTGATAAACTCTCTCTCTCTCTCACACACACACACACACACACACACACACACACACACAGTGCTACAGCACAGAGCGACCTCCTTAATACACCATCCAACCCGCAGCGCTCGTTCCTCAGATTACAGTGTTGCGGTCTGATGAACCCATCATAAGGTGATCGTATTGCACGCTGACGGCGTCTCCATACAGTAATCACAAAGCCATCGTCCGTCAGAGCGAGGGCCGCCCGGATGCCCGGCACTGACCGGAGAGCACGGTCTGAACTCCACAATATACTTATAATATACATAACATAATATAATAAAACAAGGATATGAGTTTAGCACAACTCACACACCAGTATACACACACACACACACACACACACACACACACACACCCCTCTGAGTGGAACCACCAGTTTAATCTTACAGGGGTCAGGTGAGGGCAGCTTCATTACCAAATCTATTGTAATCCACTGAACAATGAGGGATTTGTTTATTTCCCTTGGAAGCATGCATATTCATGCACACACACACACACACACACACACACAATTGTTTTTTATGCATTGTGGGGACTTTACACAGTCCATTTGTGTCATAGAAACTTAACCAAACCTTCACTAAAATTATCCATGATTATAAAACGGGTCGTTCTGCTTCTTAAATCTGATTGGCTGAACCGTGACATCATTATCAATAACACACCCCTCTGAGCGCTTCACATTCGTATCGATGCGTGAAATACAATACATTAATTTAAATTAAAAAAAAACTGATTAATATAAACCTGAATTACGCTGTTTTTATAAACTGTTTTTAATATAAATATATATATATAATAATATATAATTCTGTAATTTGCCCACCAGATGGCAGTGTTTCATCATTAGGGAAACTGGAATCCTGTTCAGCATTCACTTTTAAAAAGCGGACTAGATGACGTCGTTCTGTAATTTGGCCACTAGATGGCAGTGTTTAGTGAGGAGCAGAATACAGTATTATTAATTTGTTTTTAATAAACGCATTTCTGAATTAAACCTTGTTTTTTTTTATTAAAGTGTGTTTGTAAGTGTTGTATTAAAGTAATAAGACACTTAAGGTACTAAATCACGGGACACCTTTTTGCTTTAATATCACCTTAAAACTAAATGAATTTCAGTGACGGGGCCGATTAAGGGGCCCCACGTGTGAGTGTGTACATGGGTTTTGGCCCCACAATGTTTTATACTCCTGAGATTTACACTTCGTTAACTTTAACGGAGAGCAGAAACAGGCCATAGAGTAAAGAAACGGGAACAGCGTTAAACCTGAGCTGCTGCTGCTGCCGCAGTCGTCTCTCTCTCTCGTCCCTCTCTCTCTCGTCCCTCTCCCTGTCTGCGCGCTCTCTCTCCTCCCGCTCTCTCTGCAGCGCCTCCTGTCTCTGAAGCAGTCGCCGTTGTTCCTCCTCCAGCTGTGCAGCCAGATGTTGATGCGCCTCCTGCTGCTGCTCGTAAGCAGATTTGACTCGGTTCTCCACCGTGGGATTCACCTTAGATTCACACGGAGAGGGGACGCCGTTATTACCCTGATCCTTACTGATTAACCACGCAGCGTTAGAACCCTGAACCCTATAGCAAAATGCCAAAGGGAGGATCGATCCCGGTCAGTGGGTGGTCCGGTACCTGGACGCCGTGACGGTCCTTCTCCAGAGCGTTTTCATCGGGCAGCTCGCGTTCTGGATGATCCTCTTCGTGATGCTGCCCGAGCTTCTCTGCGTCTTTACGTTCCGTCTCCATCTGCCGGGCGTCCATCACCCCCCTCACCTCTTCTTTGCGCCCCTGTTCAACCAGCTGCTTATAGAAATACACCCCCCCCCCC
>JAFMOD010000134.1:356183-371808 GCA_019802435.1 Corydoras maculifer | reverse complement strand
TTGGTGTTGGTGTTGGTGATGGTGTCGGTCTTGGTGTTAGTGATGGTGTCAGTCTTGGTGGTGTTGGTGTTGGTGATGGTGTCGGTCTTGGTCTTGGTGTTGGTGATGGTGTTGGTGTTGGTGATGGGTGGAGGGGTGTGTCTGAAACATGCTGACTCACCTTCTCTTTATTATAGGACTGCTGGGCCTCGAGTTTATACACCATATAATCTGAAAAACATTCAGCATCACAGAGCTGCTGATCTCAACTTTAATTCTGTAAATATATGACCGGCTGGACACGCCCCCTTTTCTGCTCTCTGATACTGTACCTTCTTTTGATTTTTTGTGCTCCAGACGTTCTTTTTGTAGAGATTTCTCCAGTCTGGAGCGATGTTCATACACCACTGTGAACCGAGACAGACCACCCGATCAATAACACTCCAATAAAACTGTTATCATCACAATCTACTTAATTATTAATGCCCTGCTAATGCCTTCCCTCAAAAATTATAATGCTTTGATAGGGGGCACCCCCATGCTCAGTTACGGGCGCTGGCCAGATGCACTCAGGACAGGGTGCCAATCTATCACTGAGAACACACACACTCACTCACACTATATGCGGCAATTCAGAGCACTTAATTTACCTTGAATCCATGTTTTTTGGACTGTTGGAGAACTGGAACTGGAAACTGGAAGGAAACCCATGTGGACACAGGGAGAACATGGAAACTCCACCCAAATTGGGATTCAATCACGGTGGCTTAGTGGTTTAGCATGTTCTCCTCTCAGCGCTAGGGATTCCCGGTTCGAATCCCCATCTGGGTGGAGTTTCCATGCTCTCCCCGTGTCTGCGTGGGTTTCCTCCGGGTTCTCCGGTTTCCTCCCACAATCCAAAAACATGGATCAAGTCAATTGAGTTCTCCAAATTGCCCCATATAGAGTGTGTGTGTGAGTGAGTGTATGCTCAGCGAAAGATTGGCGTCCTGTCCTGGGTGTATCTGCCCAGCGCCCGAAACGTTCTCCCCTGGATGGGACCCCCCTCCGCGACGCTAATAGAGGATAAAGTGAAAGATAATGGATGGATGTTTTGGGTGAAACTGGTTCCGTGAGGCACAATTTTGTTTGGATTTCATGCATCACGTGATGCAAAAGACAATGAAGTCCCCTTTAATCATTTAAACCTCTATAAATCTGAAGGTTTTAAACAGAAAAACAAACTTTACCGGAGTTCTTATCATCAATAACAGCATTAAACAGTCAGAGCAACCAGGAGGTGAGCACCGTGTGTGCTGGTTAACCCCCTGAAAGGACGCCGGTACCTTGCAGCTGAGCGGACAGGGACTCCTGGTGCTGCTGGTACTTCAGAGCCAGAGCCTCGGTCCTCTTCAGCTGCTGGTGCATCTCATACCAGATCATCCCTCCATACACCAGCATGAAGAGCAGCGTGGTCAGCAGCAGCGACTGGAAGATCCTCCTCTGCTTCCTGGAGCACACCCCGCTGCCCATGTTGGTATGTTCTCCTCTCAGCACACAGACGCCGCTCGCTTGGAAAGGGTCCAACTCGATCTCCAACTTCACCTCTAAAGTCCAGAGCGCATCATTAAAGGTGAAGTCGTCAGTGCGAGCGGGCCGTCCTGCGCCGATCATCCATTCTTCTCGGGATGGAGATCGGGAGAAGTTCCATAGACTGCTCCAACTTTTCACTCTTCACTTCCAGAGTTTGCAGCTGAGCTCAGGGTTCCTGCAGAACTTTCTTCTGTTTTGTTTTTTTGTTTCTAAGAGCCGCCGCGGTGCTTTCTCCTGATTTATCAGAGGAACATGAAGAAGGCGGTGAGATGAAAGGCCTTCTGTCTGTAAACTCCACTCTGAGTTTCAGTTACGTGTCATGGAGCAGCAGCGGACCTGAAGGAAGTCCCTCCTCCTGCTCCAACCATCCTCTGATTCATACGACTCCGAGTCCACACGAGTCGATTCCCCACCTTTACTGAATCAATTTCCAAGTTTTTACATTGTTCATCCATCCATGATCTTCGGCTTTATCCTCTATTAGGGTCGCGGGGGGGGGGGGAACCCCATGCCCATCCAGGGGAGAATGTTCCGGGCACTGGGCAGATACACCCAGGACAGGGGGGGGGGGCAATCTATTGCTGGACACACACTCACTCACACACACACACTCTATATGGGGCAATTTGGAGAACTCAATTGACCTTGATCCATGTTTTTGGACTGTGGGAGGAAACCGGAGAACCTGGAGGAGACCCATGTGGACACGGGGAGGACATGGAAACTCCACCCAGATGGGGATTCGAACCGGGAATCCCTAGCGTTGAGAGGAGAACATGCTTAACCACTAAGCCACCGTGCCGCCTGTTGGGAATTATATATATATATATATATATATTTTTTTTTTTTTTTTTTTTGAAGTGTTAATAAATTAATCATTCTTTCATCATCTTCCTTTATCTTCTACTAGGGTACATGGTACTACATACTCATCCAGGGGAGAACATTTCAGGCACTTGGCAGATACACCAAGGACAGGACACGCACACACACACACAGTATTTGGGTCAATTTAGAGCATGCAATTTACCTTAAATCCATGTTTTTGGACTGTAGGAAACCCACGTGGACACGGGGAGAACATGCAAACTCCACCCAGATTGGGATTCCAACCTTGATCCCAGCACTGAGAGAAGAACATGTTGAGCACTACACCACTGCGTCGCCCCAACAGATTATTACATTCATTTTTGTTGGTTACTAAGAATAATGTGTCCATTTGTATCCTCTGTTCAGTTATTACAAACTTAATGGATTCTGCATCACTAACATCATCAAAGGTTATTGGAACTGCATTCACAGGATTCTGTTTGTGGAACAATTCCAAACGCACCTCTTATTTTGTTAAAAACCTGTTTGTACGGTGGGCTCCAAATCGAGCTACAGATGATTTGCTCTAAAACTAAATAATAATAATAACAAACTTTATTGATAAACTTTAATAAACTTTATTTAATTGCACATTTTTTTAAATAATAATAATAATAATAATAATAATAATAATAATATACCAGACTACGACACAATATAATATATTCACACCAATGTATCTACCTAATTGATATATAAGCCATTAAATATATCAATAATTTAGATATTCGTTTGAAAACGATTAACTAAAGTTTAGTTAATTCCCTTTTAACTAACTGCGTTTGAAATGAAGTTTCGAGCAGATAATCTTTAAATAAAATAGCTGAAATTTGTGGTCAAACCGGGAATCGAATAAAAAAGAGTCGATTCCGAAGCCTCATAAAACCGACTGCAACAAATTCTTGGAATCGGGAATCGGATCCTTCGTGGAGCTCGCGCTACTGGGTGTGGGGAATGTTGGTGTATGTTTGAAGTGTTGAACGTGTTGTGAAAACTCCTCTGAACTCCACACCGTCAGCGTTCTTACACAGCCACTTCAGTTCGTAATAAAACAGTTAGTTTGATGTTTACAGTCATTAAAACAACCCGTTTTTCCTAAAGTCGGGCGTCAGCAGCTGATAGCCAATCAGAATGTCGGAGGGGCTCCTCTAAGCCAATCGGGGGCGAGGATCCGGAAAGCGGGTGGGAAAACCACATGGAAAAGTTTTCTTGTTGTTTTAATTCGATTTTTAGTTTTTTTTTTTGTTCTCTGAGTTTTTATACATTAATATGGAACGATATATCAGCCCAGTGGTGCTACTTTAAAACAAATAATTTAGTAATATTTTGTGGCTGATTGATTCGATTATGTGTTTGTAAACATTAAGCACCAGACGAACGTTTGGACACGCCTTTTTTGTGTTTTGTAGTTCTCCAGGTCCACTCTGTAGTCCATCTGTTAGTGTTCTACAGGACATACTGTGTCCTCTGTTCTCTAATGCTCAGGACCCCAATAGTACCACCACAGAGCAGTCCTGTACCAACAGAGAACCAACAGAGAACCAACAGGGGACAGCAAATAGCAACCAATATGAGCAAAATCTCACTGTATTTGGATTGTGGGAGGAAACCGGAGGAGACACACACATAGACACGAGGAGAACATGCCAAATCCAACCAAACTGGGATTTGAACCTGGATCCCCAGCACTGAGGGGAGAACATGTTGGAGTCAGTCTCCCCACCACCACAGACATCTACACCTCCAGATGCAGGAAACGGGCCTCCTGCATCATGAAGGACCCCGCTCACCCAGCACACCCACTTTTTGTTCCGCTCCCCTCAGGCCGGAGACGGCGGGACATTAAGACTAGAACAAACAGACTGAGGACCAGCTTCATACCGGGAGCTATAAGACTCACAACCTCCATCTAACAAGACGTTCACACGTTATCATCACCCCACCAAAATCCCTCATCATCTCATCTCACATTAACCGTTTATATATATTTTATATGCTGCTATATTTATATTCTATATTTATATCTACTGTATACTACTTTTTATATATAGTGTGTATATATATTTTATATATAGTGTGTATATATAGTATGTATATAGTGTGTATATATTCATAAATTCATAAATTCATTTTCATTCATTCATTCATTATCTTCCGCTTTATCCTCTATTAGTGTTGGGAGGGGGGGGGGGTCCCCCATGCCCATCCAGGGGAGAACGTTTCTGGCGCTGGGCAGATAGACCCAGGACAGGACGCCAATCTATCACTGGACACACACTCACTCACACAGACACACATTATATGGGGCAATTTGGAGAACTCAATTGACTTAATCCATGTTTTTGGACTGTGGGAGGAAACCGGAGAACCCGGAGGAAACCCACGTGGACACGGGGAGGACATGGAAACTCCACCCAGATGGGGATTCGAACCGGGAATCCCTAGAACTGAGAGGAGAACATGCTAAACCACTAAGCCACCATGCTGCCCCCTGTATAAACATATATTTATATATTTTATTTATATTTTAAATATTCTATATTATATTTATATTTGTAGTTGCATATTATATATATATATATATATATATATATATATATATATATATATATATATATATTCATAGTTGTATATTATTATATTTCACATATCTATATACTGTATTAAAAAAAAAAATCTCATTTTCTTCTTTAAAATTTAAATTATAACTTTAAAATAAGAGGGTATTCGGGGTCCGTGACCCATGTAGCACATGTGATGTTAATGATAATAACATTTTCTTGAATCTTGTTCATCAGTACACCACTCTGCAGCCTGTTATTAATAAAATCCATTCAGACATTGTGATGAATGATACAATATCATTTGCAAATAATTAATAATCAGTATAACATTTAATATGACATCAATCATTAAAGTGAATTAATTAAAATTTGTATAACGGTGTGTACTTGTGGGCGGGGCTTTTCTTTGTACGTGCTTCCCAAAAAAAAAACACCTGTGACGTCATCACGTATTGACGTTTCGTACAGCAGGAAACGATTGGGAAACCGGGGAGTGTGGTTGCCAGATTCCTCTTTTACCCCTTTATTATTTTTTTAAAGGGACATAAATTAATGAAACAATTTATTATAAGGATTTGATAATAAATTAAATTAAAAGAGGAAAAGATAATGATGTTGATTAGGAGAACGACAATAAGGATGATGATGATGATGTACTGCTGTAATATTTAAACATCTTTTAATTTTATAGTTTTAGTATTTATTTTGAAGAAAACAGATGTATCATACAATTATCATCATGTTTACTTAATTAATTGTATGATGAAAAAACATGGATTTAAGGTAAATCGAATGCGCCAAATTGCCTCATATATAGTGTGTATGTGTGAGTGAGTGTGTGCTCAGCGATCGATTGCCCCCCTGTCCTGGATGTATCTGCCCAGCGCCCTGAAATGTTCTCCCCTGGATGGGCATGTGGAACCCCCAAAGTGACCCCAAAAGAGGATAATGAATGAATGGATGTTAATTGCTTTGGATTAATTACATATGTATGTATATATATATATATAGGGCGGCACGGTGGCTTACTGTTTAGCATGTTCTCCTCTCAGCACTAGGGATTTCCAGTTTATATCCCAATTTGGGTGGAGTTTCCATGTCCTCCCCGTGTCCGTGTGGGTTTCCTCCGGGTTCTCCGGTTTCCACCCACAGTCTAAAAACATTGATCAAGGTCAATTGAGTTCTCCAAATTGCCCCATATAGTGTGTGTCTGTGTGAGTGAGTGTGTGCCCAGCGATAAATTGCCCCCCTGTCCAGGGTGTATCTGCTCAGCGCCCGAAACGTTCTCCCCTGGATGGTCATGTGGATCTACCCCCCCCCCCCGGGACCCTAATAGAGGATAAAGCGGAAGATAATGGATGGATGGATAGTGTGTGTGTGTCTGTGTGTGTGAGTGTGTGCCCAGCAATAGATTGCCCCCTGTCCTGGGTGTATCTGCCCAGCGCCCGAAACGTTCTCACCTGGATGGGCATGAGGAACCCCCAAAGTGACCCTAAAAGCGGATTAAGCGTGAGATAATGAATGAATGGATGTAAATTGCTTTGGATTAATTTTGCATGTTTGTTTTATATGTGGCGGCACGGTGGCTTAGTGGTTAGCACGTTCTCCTCTCAGCACTAGGGATTCCCGGTTTGAATCCCCATCTGAGTGTCCATGTTCTCCCCGTGTCTGCGTGGGTTTCCTCCGGGTTTACCGGTTTCCTCCCACAGTCCAAAAACATGGATCAAGTTAATCGAATTCTCAAAATTGCCCCGTTTAGAGTGTGTCTGTGTGAGTGGGTGTGTGTCCAGCGATGGATTGGCGCCCTGTCCTGGGTCTGTCTGCCCAGCGCCCGAGACATTCTCCCCTGGATGGGCATGGGGAACCCCACCGCGACCCTAATAGAGGATAAGCGGGAGATAATGAATGAATAAATGAATGAATGTTTTATATGTATATTCACTAATTTGTCGTGAAAAAAACCCCAATTAGTTCACAGAACTTCGGCGTGACGTCACCGCCGTCTGCCGCGTAACCCAGACGTTGGATTCGCGGAGCTGGCAACCCACGGCGCCTCAGCAGACCGCTGACCGGGAGACGAAGGCAGTGTTTAGTTTATAAAGTCCCGAAACTGACGCTCGGCTTCGGTTTATTCTCCACTTTATGATTCAGAACACCGACCCGAACAAGAACACACCGCGAGAGCCCGCCGGCTCGCCCGAAGCGGAGGAATTCCCCGGATTTGGAGCAGTTTTCCTGCCGGAGAGGAGCTTTTCTTCCCCGCAGAGCGAAGCGCAGTGATGTGTCTCAGCTGAGACCCGCCGGCGGCCCGAACCCTCCCGAATCCGGCCGTTTCCGAGCCGCGGGCCCGCCTTCCCACCGCGTCCCAGCCGTTTGGGAGGCTCCAGGGGGAAGAGGAGCACTTTTTAAAGGCCCGAGCCCGGTGTCCGGCTGCAGTTAGCTGGCGGGCTAAAGCTAAGCGCCGTGCCGCTGATTAACGCCGGAGTTCCAATGAGACCCGAACACGTCTCATAAAACTAATTAATTTAGTTTAAGATGAGTTTAAAGTCTTTATAACCCCCTGTGCCGGTCTGCTTCACTTGTACGAGCTGCAGCAGAAGTTTGTCGTTGGTTGGGGGATGATGTCTCCGTAGATCCAGAGGCCTTCAGCATCCATCATCTCATTAGTTTTATTATTATTATTATTATTATTATTATTATTATTATTATTATTATTATTTTAAAGCTGGATAAGAATCGTTTCACCTTTAAATGCATGGATTTATTTCTATGGATTGGAAAGACAATCTGCAACTGAAGCTGCTTCACGAACTTCACGCCTGAACACATTTCACAAGCTTTTTTTATACAAGGAATATCTGCAAAGGTAAATATCATACCCTTTAATTTGATTAAAGTGCGTATTTAAATTAGTTTTTTTGGTTAAATTGCATTTATTTGCAATGATAGTAAAAGTGACATCAATTATCTTGAAAGAACATCATGACAAAACCAAAGTCCAAAGTTAGGCCACGCCCCCTTGTGGCTCCATCCTCCATGTCCTCCACGTACCATATAGATGGACTGTGTAGTTCTCCAGTTTCAGACTGTAGTCCATCTGTGTTCTGTGTTGTTGTTGTTAAAACCCCTGTTGGTTCTCAGGTGCATCACAGAACGGGTATCATTTGGGTGGTGGATTGTTGATGGTCAGTTCTGCAGTGACACGGCCGGGATAGGAATAAGTCACCCACCCAATACCCCCTGCTCTGTGGTGGTACTATTGGGGTCCTGAGCGTTAGAGAACAGAGGACACAGTATGGACTGTAGACACTAACAGATGGACTACAGAGTGGAATTGTAATAATAATAATAATAATAAATATAATTTAATTTAGTATCTGATCACAGCGGCACCTGATACCACGTGTGATGTCAGGTGTTCGGCGTCAGTAGTTTGTTGTGTGAAACTGAAACCCTCTGAATGAGTTACAGATTGCTTTTATAAAACACAAATCTGTGGCGTTCTGTTGTTAACGTAAACGAAAAGCGTCGAGAAAAAACATTACATTTAGTCTTTTTTACAAAACACTTCATAATCACTGATGTAACTGTAAAGTTGGTGTTATCTGTTAAAAACCCCTCTGGTCATGTGACCTGATTTTCTGAGAATTTATTTATTTTTTGGTTTAGTTTCATTTCTTTTTTTAAACTAGTCAATAAAAATCTAAACATGCTGATCCCGTTTGTCAGCAAATCAGTGCGTTTTGGAGAAACCATTGTTATTAATGTTTTTTTTGTGCATTTGTTACTTCTCTCTTCTTTAAAATGTTTCTAAAAAAAAAGGGAAGCAAGCCGTCCGTGTGGTTCTGTTTAGATCTTTTTAATAGCAGTTACGGGTGGAATTTAGGGGGTCGAAGATGGAACAGGGTGTCGTGTTGTTGTAACGGCCGTGTGACACGCCGTTGAACCTGGGAAAGTGTAATGGAGGAGCTGAAGACGTATAATGTGATGGTGATGCACTTTGCAGTTCAGTAATTACAGACTGTGCTCCATCTGTTTCTCTGTAGACTTTGTTTTCCCCTTTAATGAGTGGGTTCGTCTGCATGTCCTCCCTGTGCTTATGTGTTCTCTCCAGAGTTTCCAAGACATGTTGATGAGTAAACTGTAGGTATTAAATTGTTCCTATCGATGGAGGTCCGTCATAGTGCCCATCCCAAACCCGGGAAAACTATAGGGGCACTCAGGACGGGCATCCAGAGTAAAATTTTTATTATTATTATTTTTAATCTTCTGTCGTTTCTCTGTTCTCTGTTATCAGGACCATCACAGTACAGGTATTATTTGGGTGGTGGATTGTTGATTGTCAGTTAATTGGAGAACTATAAAGTCCAGCTTTACAGGAAGTGGAGCTGAGAACATGGAAAGCAAAAAAGGGGGCGTGTCCAAACTTTCCACTAACACTATATTCAGAATTCTGGGAGGTACTGATTGTGATCATGTGATCGTTCTGAGTAAAAGCATCACTCGCTCTCATATTAAATATGGACTGCGAGTGCATCGTCTGTGGAGAAAGCAGTCCGACAGGTTTGGTCACTGACCTGTGTGTGTGTGTGTGTGTGTGTGTGTGTGTGTGTGTGTATTGGACAGGTGATGTATTAATGCGGTTCCACAGACCGCTGCTCTGCCATCAGAATATTCTTTTTTTTTGTAATAATATCAAAAGAATATTTTATTAACGAATCAGTGAATAAAATATTCTTTTGATATTATTATAAAAAAATGACCCAGTTTGGACCCTAAGCATCTCCTATTAAAGGTAGAATTAAAAGTTTGAAATGTAAATATTAGCTTTAGAATAAAATATAGCAGCATAAATATCAAATGTGAATGTCATAAATATAAAATATCTTTTATAACTCATACATGAGCTCTTTACCTGCATGTCAGCTGAACCTGCACTATCACAGAGAAATATAGTGCTTTTCTTAGATGGTTATCATAATCATCATTATTTTTAATATTGTTAGAAAGCAAACAAAAGTACATGGACAGCTACAGATTGTATCGCTCACATATTCATGCAGTAGTCTGTTCTTATGGGCTTCATGTTCATGATCCCTAACTATAAAACACATACAGTCATATGCAAAAGTTTGTTTTGAGGAGGCCCATGATGCCACTTATCAGAAGAGATTCAAATAGGAGAACAACATGCAATTTGCCATCTTAAATACCTTTACTCATGATTAGATACACCTGGGCTTTGGAGTTCAAAGCTCAATGAGGTTACCAAACCAATTTTGTGCTTCAGTAAGTCAGTAAAAAGTAGTGACGATTATTACATCAATAAAATGATAAGGGTACCCATACTTTTGCACAATTTTGGTTTAATGCATATTGCACATTTTCTGTTAGTACAATGAACCTCATTTCAATCCTGAAATATTACTGTGTCCATAAGTTATTCGATATATCAAACTGAAATGGCTGTTGCAAACACCCAAATATTTAGAACTAAAAATGATGAAGATTAATAGGGGTGCCCAAACTTTTTTGACTGTAACAGAATGCTCTGTGTGTACACATCAAGGCGTTACTAAATTTAAAATACAAGAGCAATAATTACTTTAATAGAAAGCTCACAAAATGTAAAAGTGCAACATGTATATTTTCTCTGTTAAAATCTTTTCTGTGAATTCTCCCAATTTTAAACTCTTTTTACCCTACTTTAAACTAGTCATTTTTTAAAAATATTCTTTTTTTTTTTTTTCAGAAATTTTTTTTTTGTGTATATATTATCCCTTGTGGGATACTAAAATGTTATCTTATCTTCTTTCATCACCACAGACACTGAAAAAAAGCACTGACACCTAAAAACACCCCAAAAAAAAAATAGGATTTTTTATTTATTAAATATACTTCACACACTTATTTAACGCTTTAAACCTTACGATTTCGGCCTCGTGCGTAACTTTAGTGCATACGTCTCGTTAAACAAATAAACGAACCAACAAATCATGATGTGGTCATGACATGACATGGCTTGACCACTACGTTACCCATGATTCACAGCTGCTTTACGCTAACTTGCCACTTGATTAGAGGCTCCAGGCCTTTTATTAGTGAAAGCGGCACATAAGTCATGTGCGAGAGGTTTCTGTAAATTAGATTTCACACCAGTTTACAGAACGAAAGAAAAAACATCACGCACTTTGACTGACGTGGTCGCTGGTGTGGGTTGGTCCGGGGGGAACGTCGTCCAGCAAACGGAGAGTAAACAACACGTTAAGATTGTGGCGTGGAGGAAGATGAGCTTACTGCATCCGAATACAACGTTGCCGCTCCGAATGTTCTGCCTGAACACATAACCATTGTTTCTTAGTCCTAATAGGCTGTAACGCCGGTGGACAGAAAGGCTTTAAAATGGGGCCACTGCGCGGTGGGGCATGGACAGTGACCTGTTTAGAATCCAGATTTCATTCGAATGGAGACAGCGGAATTAAGAGCAAGCCGCTTAAAACCACGAATCCTTTCTGCCAGGCGTCAACAATTCAGGCTGGTGGAGGTGGAGCAATGTTCTCCTGGCAAACCCGGGGGTCCTCTGACGCCTCTGTATAGACATGTAAACATGAGCTTAACTCCGTTCATACATCATGGCAGGGATAGGCTCCATACCGCATCATAAGCACGTGAATCGGTCTGCGAACGTCACGTTTTTTTTAACACTCTCCCAACAAATATCTTCAGAACTCACATCGCTACGCTTCGTTATGTTTAATAATGCAATTATTCAGTGTTACTCATGTGTATCCCGCATGCGCGCTCGTATTAAAGCTACCCTCAGCTACGTTTTCGGGGAACCTCCGTTTCACTCTCGTTTTTTTAAAAAAATTTTTCATTTTTTGTTGTAATCAGAGCTCAGGACATTAATCCATCCTCCCCGTTTCTTTGTTGAGTGGTTATTGTAAATCTGTCAGCGTTTGACCTCCTAATGAAAGTACAGGCCATTTGTCAAAGCAAAATTAGGTCAGATTCTTTTCCCCACCCCCCTGCATCCGTCTGTCATTTTAAAGAATTTCTGTAAACCGTGACGGGGCGACGGGGGCGCGTGAATGTGAGTGAGCGAGAGAGAGAGAGAGAGAGAGGGATGTATTAAAGAGTGATTACACTGCTGAATGATTAATTTATTCTGTAAAATAATGACATCATTGAATTATCATACTTTTTATAATGAGTCTGCACACTGTGTGCATGTCGTGTGGGTCATATTTGTTTGTGTGGTGTGTGTGTGTACACTTGACTGTGTGTGGGTGTTTGTGTGGGTGAGTGAGTGTGTGTGTTGGTAAATAAGTTTGCGGGTGTGTGTGAATGGTTATATGTCTGTCTGTGAGTGTGTGTGTTTGAATGTTTGTGAGTGTGTGTGTGTGTGTCTGAATGGGTGTCTGTCTGTGAGTGTGTGTGTGTGTCTGAATGGGTGGGTGTCTGTGAGTGTGTGTGTGTCTGAATGGGTGTCTGTCTGTAAGTGTGTGTGTGTCTGTGACTGGTTGCATGTCTGTGTGTGTGTGTGAGAGAGTGTGTGTGTGTGTGTGTGTATGTCTGTGAATGGTTGTATTTCTGTCTGTGTGTGTGTGTCTGTGTGTCTGTGACTGGTTGTGTGTGTGTGTGTGTGTGTGTGTGTGTGTCTGTGAATGTGTGTGTGCGCGAGAGAGAGAGAGAGAGATTAAATTGAGATTGTAATAAAAGCTGAATTGGAGCCACCTGTCTGAGCTGAAGGGCTGTGTCTCAAACAATAACCAGAACTCCTGTATTGGGCTAAATGAATTGCTCCTGCACACACACACACACACACACACACACACACACACACACACCTTTCAGTTACAGGTTTAAGCAGGTAGAAGAATCACATGATCGGATCGACTCTCATTTTATAATGCTTGTTTATTTTTTAATAATTTAATTAATATATAAAGGTTGGCTGATTGGCTGTCCTCCGTTCAGTTGATTTTTAAGGAGGAACCCTTGTGAGGACCGAGGCTCGGTGGGGGACCGATGACGTTGTTATTGTGAACATGTGGCGCTGCGGTGCTGACTCTCCTGCCCGTGTTTCTTCATTACTCTGACAGATGATGTGCGAGGTGATGCCCACCATCAGCGAGGCAGAGGTGGGGAGCAACGGGGGCGGACGGGGGTCCGGCTCGCCCCTGCAGTCCGATTCGGAGGGGCATTTCGAGTCTCTGATGGTGTCCATGCTGGAGGAGAGGGACCGGCTACTGGACACACTGCGTGAGACGCAGGACAACCTGGGACTGTCTCAGAGCAAACTGCACGAGGTTACCCACGAACGAGACGCCCTGCAGAGACAGCTGAACTCCGCCCTGCCTCAGGTACCCCTCACTGTCAGAGTGCATTATGGGTATGACTGACAGGTCTTTTGATGTTCCACAGCTGATTACATGACCGCCAACGAAAAATGATTAATTAATCGAATTAATTGATGCAGTAATAGTGCAGCATCCATATCAACAGTCTATTGCATTATACAGACGTTTTGGAGGGGGTGGGGGTGGGGGTGGGGGCGGTGGTGCCCCTTTCTGTCCTACAGCAAGACGGTTCATGGTTCAAATCCCAATGGGGTGACCCGGGACCTTCCTGCATGTCCTCCATGTGCCTGAGTGGGTTTTCTCTGGAGGCTTTGATCTCCACGGCATTGTTGATGTTCTGACCTTCCTGCTGTGGCGCCCCCTAATGTAAAGAATAAGTGATACAGACCTGTGATAACACAACTATTAGGCATAAGCATCAACCTTCTCACCACCCCCACCCCTCCATTGGTTCTTCACCTTCATCATCCTCCCGAAGCCTCTTTTATTTCCTCCTCTTCCTCCACCATGCTTCTCCTCATTATTAGAATTAGCTTCACCTCCAGCAGCTCCATCAGTAACATGCACCTCCTCCTCCTCCTCCTTATGTTTCTATGTGTTGCTCCTTTACTCCCCACACGTACATGATTTAGTCCTTTATTAAGTTTGTGTGATCTTAAATTATTTAATGACTCTCCGGATATTAAATCATAATAATAATAATAATATTTATTTTATTGATTTATTGATCTGATCAAATGATGTTAATCTGATTAAAATGGGACCCGTGATGACCAACCAGGCTTTAAAATTCAGACTAGATATTTTGCCGTGGAGGCCGCCTCTCTATGCCGGAGTAACAGATGGCGCGTCGCCGGGAGGGCAGTGCTGCAGCACGCTGTGGAAACTGTACCAGCCTCCGTTTAACCAGCGTGCAAAATCAGAATCATCACGCTTCATACCGAACCCTTCAGATTACACAGATTATAATCTGAGCACTGTTTAATATCAGGACCAGTTTACACCGAAACGCTGTATGAGAGTTGTATTATTTACTATAATCAGTAACATGCTGATATAATAATAATAATAATAATAATAGGTGGTTTAGAGGTTAGCATGTTCTCCTCTCAGCACTAGGGATTCCCAGTTCGAATCCCCATCTGGGTGGAGTTTCCATGTTCTCCCCGTGTCCGGGTGGGTTTCCTCCGGGTTCTCCAGTTTCCTCCCACAATCCAAAAACATGGATCAAGTTAATTGAGTTCTCCAAATTGCCCCGTATAGAGTGTGTGTGTGTGTGTAAGTGAGTGTGTGTCCGGTGATGGATTGGCGTCCTCTCCCGGGTGTATCTGCCCAGCATCCGAGACGTTCTCCCCTGGATGGGCATGGGGAACCCCCCCCCCCCTAATAGAGGATAAAAGGAAGATGATGGATGGATAATAATAATAATCTAATCTGTGGGATGGTGGTGCGCTGTGCTCATTTGGTTCTTGTGCTGTTAATCGGGTCTGTTAAACAGTACTGAGGTGATTTAATATTAAGATGTCTTAAATTTAATATAATTATTATATTTGATGCAATGGGTGATGTGAAATAAATTAACAGTGATGCAAAACACAGTAAATGGATTTATTTCTTTATCTCATCTTATCATCTTCTGCTTAATCTTATACCATGGCCGCTGGGGGGGGGGTCTCCATGTCCATCGAGGGGAGAACATTTTGGGTGTTGGACAGATACACCCAGAACAGGGTGCTTAAGCTCACCTTGAATCCATGTTTTTGGCCTGTGGGAGGAAATCAAACCCGGAGGAAACCCATATGGATACTGGGGAAGAACATGCAAACTCCATCCAGATTGGGATTCGAACCTGGATCCCCAGCACTGAGAGGTGGAGGCGCTGACCCCTATGCCACCGTTCCACCCTGCTTCTGCCTGTTAATTATTATATTTAGTAAACGATCAAAGCACATTCATTACAAATCCAACTGAGGGGATTTTTAATGATTTAGAGTTTATGCAGCAGCTTTACTGCAGTTACAGTATAAGAGAGGTGTGTGTGTGTGTGTGTGTGTGTGTGTGTGTGTGTGTGTGTGTGTATGGACATCATAAATGACCCACTTCCTTCCCGTCTTCACGCTAAAGCTTTTACAGTAGAACCTCCAGGGGGTTCTTTTTCCTCGTTTATTTTCTCCTCTGTTCACCTTCTTGTTCTCTTCGGTTCTGTGAGTTCCCCCTCCCGGGTTCAAACCCCACTCCACCAGGGTTCTACTCAAACCCCACTCCACCAAGGTTCTA
>JAFMOD010000134.1:282494-300054 GCA_019802435.1 Corydoras maculifer | reverse complement strand
TTTTTTTTTTTTTTTTTTTTTTTTTTTTTTTAAAATATGTATATATAAGTGTTTCTGGGCGGAGGCAGCATGTCCTCCCTGTGTCTGTGGCTTTCCTCCAACATTTAAATATGAATTGTAAAATTAGGGCGTTGCTTTTGGGGGGGGGGTGTATTATGCGCTCTCAGTCCTGAGGGGAGGGAGGGATCAGGAATGAAGGGAATCTGGTGTAAAACTGTGCCAAGTCAAAAATGCAGAACCCCCCCCCCCCACACACACACACACACACACACACACACACATCAGTGTGATGATCGATAATAACGCAGATTATCGAGATCTGAAACACTGTCAACACTCAGCTAGTTAACAAATCAAGTCTTTGGGTGAAGTTTCGATTCCATCGTCTGATTATTAATGATGATGAACAAAGCGAGCTGTGCTCGTCACGTTTGTGTGATTTTAATCAGAATGACCGTATGAGAGTCCACACACTACATGATTATTAACCCTTAGGTTTCAGATTTAATTACAAAGTGAAGCAAATGAGTCAAATGACCGGTCACGGTGTCGTTGATTCATCGGTTTCATTGCTGTTTGACTCTTGTTGACGTGTATACAGTCTGTATGTCCAAACATTAAGAGGCAGATAAATATTAAATCAGTTTCTCAGATTGAAAAATGCAGGTTTATATCACAGAGTGTTTATTAAACTTTATGAGACCTGAGGAATGAAACCCAGTAAAGACGTCACGTAGTACATTATTAACTTTGCACTTTTTATTGGCGTCGGCCGTTTAATCTCCATCATCAGTAAATTAACGTAGGTCTTTGCAGAGGATAAAGGAGGCGAGCTCACCGACACATACAGAGTTTACTGACTGACTGACTGACTGACTGACTGACTGACTTTCGAACAAAAAGAGAGGCTGCAGGCCGCTGACATTCAGACCGTAAGGACCGACCTTGGACCCCTGAAGGCCCTCAGACTAGATTTTATTTTAGAATAAAGTAATTAGTGCATTTAATTCAGTTCATTTACACATTTGTTAAAAACACAGAGGCTGTATTAAGTGTAAGGGTTTCTGCTTCAGCTGTAAAAAAAAATTGGTTGGTGGTTTAAAAAAAAAAAAAAGATTTGTTTTTATGCTGAATTGAACATCATGGTGTTTATTTTATATTAAGTGAGAATTCAGTTAATAAAAATGTTAAAACAGTTTAAACATGTCTGCTTCGTTTTGTTAATTTGATGACAAAAGATCAAAGTAAAAGTATTAAAGAGAAGTTGAGTAATTAGCTGATTAATAAGCAAAACCCTCAGAGTTACCGCTGAGCTACTCTGTACTAGAAATGCAATTTCAACGTTTCAACACTAGATGTCACTAAAACCTTAAATATAAAAAGCAACGCAAAAGCCCTCTACTGGTAAAGATACGACGTTGCATGTCCTCTCAGTTGAATTGACATTTTAAAGTCTTTTTTAAGTTTAATGTCCAGTTTCTTATTTAATTTTTAGAGGGGATTTTATTCATCCAAGAATTTATTTATTTGCATATATGGTGTGAGGGCCTCTGTGAGAACGCTACTGCTGCAGTCGTGTTGTTCTAACAGCGCCACCTGGCGGTATAGCGTAGTAACTAATAAACACATAAAGATCAACGCCCATCGGAGTCCGAAACTTGTATTAAATTCGGTTTTATAAATATTTCATGTTAAAATATTCTAGTCTTTCAAATTATACGGCAAAATGAACGTTAAGGACCCTAATTGTGCTCGGCTAACTATAATAGTCTAAAATTACGAGACAAAAAGCATTTAGTGCATAATAAATCAGAATACGAACTGTTAGTCGGTTAACTACGTGTTTACTGTAACTGTAGCACGATTGTGAATGCCCATCTAGCTCTTATATAACTCTTATATATATATATTATACATTACATTATTTACATGAGTTGTACTGGCACTGCGGACCTGAATAATAATAATAATAATAATAATAATAATAATAATAAGACTTAGTTATCAAAACTTTGACGTAATGCCCCAATTTCACTAGTCCCACGACAGTAACCTGATTGGACACAAAACAGCCAATCAGAGTAATCTTTCCTGTTCTGTGATTGGCTGTTGATCTGCGGCCGAGCCCTTCGTGACCTACACACACTACACCTGACAAAGATGGCGGACAGGTGACGGACCCGGTGAGCAGTCGGAATGCGCTCGCGTTCGCAGGAGCTTCAAAAAAATTACAATCAACGAGAAAATCACATCTTTGTTGGCGATTAAAGATCAAAGGTACCGAGGTTCCAACGTCTGCGGTTTAACACGCGTTACAGTAATGACAGGTTCATACAGGGGGCTTAGCGCGGGGTTGTTTACCCACCTGTATTAAGGAAGCCCCGCCCCTCGGTCAGGACTTGCAATCGCAGTAGCCAATGGTTCTGCGGAAAATTCGGACGACAGCCAATCGTTGGTTCGGAGGCGGGATCTGTGAGAAAACGGGTGCGGATAAAAGCAGTGCAGCTGTAATTCGAGTCTGGGTTTTATTAACTTTGATGTTTATATCGAATACATTTCATCTTCACAGTTAACATTTTAAAATGCTGTTAAAACGCGCGAGGACTCCCAAAGTTATATATACGTGCGTTTATTCCGGGTTTTTGTAAACGGCTTTGAGAGTCGCAGTCATTGTACATCAACATAAAGACAGCTAATTAAATATTTTAATGAGTATACGTGTTAAATGACACGTCACGTGATAAAAATACCAACTGTGACGTTCTGTGGTGGAGAAACTTATTTATATCATTGCTTCCTCATGAATTAAGATCCGTACCTTTAAAAATGGCTACGTCACCGACCCGTGACGTCACTCGATGTGCCTGTCTGCATTATGATCTAAAGTTAAACATTTTGAGAAGCATGATCTTCATCAGGGGCGGCACGGTGGCTTAGTGGTTTAGCATGTTCTCCTCTTAAGGTCAATTGAATTCTTTAAATTGCCCCATATAGTGAGTGAGTGAGTGAGTGAGTGAGTGTGCATCCAGTGATCCTAGCCCTAATAGAGGATAAAGCAGAAGATAATGGATGGATGGATGATCTTCATTAGTTTGAGGAGAACCTTCTACAGTAACAGATTCCTCTTTATTATTTAAATAGTTAAAGATGGACATCAGAGTCAGAGCAAGATAAAAGAAACAGAACTTCATTTACTAAACAAACCGATAAAGAAAACATCTACTTATATACAGAACCAGTGAAAAGTTTTGTTCTGTTGTTCAAAATCTGTAGATTTAATGATTATCTCAAAGAAAATGTTGATTTTCACATTTTTGCCAACAGCTCTGAAGACACCTATAAAATCATGTCATTTACATTAAAAAGATCAAAGCAACGTAACTGAAATATGGTGTGACTGAAAAACACAGATTTGTAGAAAGCGAACAGTGAAGGAAACCCAGCTCAGAGGGGTTTATACTCATGATGAATCAGATGACAGATAATGTAATTATGTCTTTGAAACTGTTTCAGATTTAGGATTCCATCATGTTGAAGTGGTTTGGCTCCGATGACAGCAGCTCTCCCGGGGTGAGTCCCTGATCGGAAAACAACTTACTCCTTATTTATTAAAACTTCATCTCTACGAATAAAAGAAGAATGTACAGGACCAGTTTAATGTTTGGCCACGCCCCCTTCTGGATACATCCTCCATGTCCTCCACTTACCATTTGTAGTTCTCCAATTCCAGACTGGGGGGGAGGCGTGTCCAAACTGCTGACTGGTACTGTATATGTGTACATTGTACATATGAACTTATTTGAGATTGTATTTTTTATGTGTTGTTATTTGTAATTTAATTAAATGCAGATTTTCATTGCACTACAAAATCGACCCAATCACGATAGCAGCGACACACTGACACGCCCCATTTTTAACCAACAAATCCCAGGAAGATAGGAGCCACTGTCACTTTGGCATGTTCTCTATACGTTCAGTTTAAGAAAACACTAAATCTGCTTCGAGACAATGGGCCATTATTTTTTTTTGTCTGATCTTGTATTTTTTGGATTGTTAAGTCTTCCCAGGCCAGCGAGAATGGCGTTAATCCATCGTTATCCGAGGTGAGCGAGCGCCTGACCCAAACGGAGCAGCTCGTCTCTCAACTGAAGGCCATGATCAGAGAGAAAGACGCTGCTCTGTCCAGTAAAGATGAGCAGCTCAAGGTAATCGCGCTTCATTAAACTCTGTGTGTCTGAGTTTCTATTATTTCAACATTATTCCTCAGTTGTGATTATTAAACCATTTTTTTCGTTATTTTAAGGAATATGCAGAATTGTTGTTATATATTAAGTATTTGTTGAAGCCATTGCTTCCATGACGTGATTAAGTTAACGGATAAATCAATGTTTTGTTATAAACCTGAACATTATCGTGCTTTTAAAATGTTTACTGTTAATTGCTTAAGAGGAATGAAGATGCATTTTAATTTGATTGACAGTTGGGGTCTACCAATCATACAACCTATTACTTTGAATGCTCATTCTATTTGTTAACCCTTAAAATATTCTTCATGTGTTTTTTTAGAGTGAAAAAGAGGCTTATGAAGCCAAACTGTCAAAGATCCGACTTCAGAACAAAGCTAAGGTTACATCCCTCAATGCTCAGCTGGATGAAGTGAAGAAACAGCAAAACCAGAGCCCATCAGCACAAAGCAAGAAGGTAACTCTGCCCTGTGAATCAATCAGTGGATGTATATACAGCTATAGGAAACATGGGATTAGAACCTGTTTACATTCTTCACTTTGGGAATCTTGTAAGCCGGTTCTTATAATGTAAATCGTGTGTGTGTGTGTGTGTGTGTGTGTGTGTGTGTGTGTGTAGAACAGCAGTGGAGAATCTGCAGAGTCTGAACACAGCGGTGCGAGCAGAGGGAAAATCCTTGTACTTAGAAAGAAGGTGGAAGATCTTGAGCATCAGCTGGAGCAAAAGAACTCTGAGCTGCAGCTGAAGGTAGAGAAACCACACCCACTGACCACACCCACTGCTGCATCATCATCATTATGATGTTAATATAAGTGATTATACACGGCATGTTTTAGACACAAGAGCTGCAAACACAGAGAGAACGTGGAGCAGAGATGGACGCCATGTTGGTGCAAAAGGATAAGCAGCTGGCTGAAAAAGAGGAGTACATCGTTCATCTACAGATGGGTCTGAGTGGAGACAGTAACATTAAACCAGCCGAGCACATTACACCACATCAACCGGCAAGTTTAAAAATAAAAAAAAACTTTATTATTATTTTTAACAGACATAAAACTCATATTTTTTAATAATTAAATGGGTTTTGTGATGCTGTCAGGTGTCTGAAGTTCAGGAGCTGCAGATGTTGGTGAAGAACCTGATGAAGAAAGTGGGAGACGGAGAAGAAGAAAACAGTTTGCTGAAAGAGCAGAACGCCAGCTTTAAGGAGATGCTGGTCACTGAAAAAGCTCAGTTTGAGGAAAAAGAGAACATGTACAAGCAACATGTAAGATTCTGATCTCATCATCATCTCAGCAGGACATCGTGGTGTTTATCTCTGTTTCATCATGTACATATATAACTCCATCATCTTCAGCTTTATATTAATTTTATATCCGTTCTCATTTTAATATTATAATGAGTCACATGATGCTCTCTGTCTCTCAGGGCAGCATTTATTTCTCAGGATGGCTGAACAGTTTAATCGCTGTGATTTTTATTAATTACAGATCCAGACGTTCAAATTCATCATTTCAGAAAAAGACAGCAAACTCTCGGAGATCAATCAGCTGCATGAGAAGGAGCTCTTCAGACTGGCGGCAAAGTCCGATGCCAGCTCGGACCTCGAACAGGTCAGATGTTTGTGTCGTGCACTGAAGACATGTGCTGTGTGAGCTTTAAGAATATTTCTGAAGCGTATATATTTTTATTGTGTTTAAGCTTTTAAAGGCTCTTAAACAAAAGCTACACGAGAAAGAAGAGATTCTTCTGGGAAAAAGTCAGGTGATAAATGTTCTTCAGGGCGAGCTGGACGGAAGAGACCAGCAAATCAAGGTGAGGAGACCTTAATAATCCTTAAATCCACCTTTAATTCAGGATGGGACAGTTTTTATCCTGATTGCATCCCCCACCTCTTAATAACAATGCTTTCACTTTATTATTTAAATATACAGTATGAGTCAAAAGTTTGGACACCCCCCCCCCTTTCTGGCTCCATCCTCCATGTCCTTCACGTACCATACAGATGGAGTTTGTAGTTCTCCAGTTTCAGACTGTAGTCCATCTGTGTTCTGTGGTGTTGTTCGCCCACACAGAATAGGTATCATTTGGGTGGTGGATTGCTGATGGTCAGTTCTGCAGTGACACTGCTGCGCTGAGGGGGTTCTAATGCAGCAGTGCTGCTGGAGTTCCATGTAAACACCTCAGTCACACCGCCGGGATAGGACTAACGCACCCACCCAGTAACCCCTGCTCTTTGATCCCCAAACGTGTGACTGATGCTGTGGATGACCGAATGTCACAGGACTGATGTGAACCCTCCTCTCGTCTCTGTCCCGTCTCCAGGACCTGAATGAGTCCATACGACTCAATCACATCGAAAACGAGAACCTTAAGTCCAAGATGGAAGCGGAGAAGCACATCATGCGCACTCAGGTTCGAGACATGATGGAGAAGCACCAGGATGAGCTGAAACACGTGACGGAAAAATACAAACGAGAGCCGATGGAGAAGAACGGGACGTCCACACGTGTGGGTTCAGATGCTGACCCCTCTGCAGAGCTGCAGGGTGATTATAACGAACAGAACCTCTGTGTTCCTCCAGACTGAGTGTCCGGTGTTCTGAAGGCTCTCTCATGTTTCTCAAGCTCAAGTTAAGCTGATGACCGAGGAGGCCCAGAAATCCGAGGCTAAATTTCTGAAGATGAAAGCCTGGTCCAAGAATCGCATCCGTCTTTTGGAGGACGAGTTAAGAAGCTCACAGGTGAGAGGAGAATTTCTCAAATGAATTGCTGGAGTTTTAGTACTAAAACTGTTTTAGCATTCTAAACTTTTTTTTCTTTTTTTTTTTTTACTGGGTTTGATGACATTTGCATGTTCTCCCTGGCTTTCTTTTGCCCTTGTGTTTGTATGAGTGCTGAGATGAGGGGCTGGCTGGGTGAATGAATGATTATATTATCATCCTGTTTGAACCTCTGTGGTGTTTTCAGTCGGTCAGTGTGACCCCCAACGCGGTCAGCCTCCACGGACAAATTAATAAGCTGGAGGAGGAGAGGGAGGAGCTCCTGTGTAAATTAGAACAGTTCAACAAACTCAAAGATGAAAACGGTAAATCTGATTTCATTCTTCGGCAGACGATGGTTTCATTACAGTACTGTGAATTTTATCGTACAGTTGACCCGAGGACAATGTGATGTAATAATGCTCGTCCTCCGTCCTTCATTAACACACTGTGATGTTTGTCATTGTGATTTGCGTAGCTGCTTTAGAGGCCAAAATGGTAGTTTATGAGGAACAGCAGAGAAAGATGCTGGCGGATTTGGAACAGGTCACCAAGAGAGCGGCGTCTCAGGTAACACCCCCCCCCCACTCTCCATGTTATGTTAACATAATGTTATGTTTATTCGTTTGATGATGTAGAACAATGTAAAAAAAAAATTGGGCCTCTTTATGAAGTTTATTCAGAATAACGCCACGCCCCCTCATACCTTATTGAATTAATAAAAAAATGTGCCGCATATTAAATGAATTTATTTAGTAGTTTTGTTTTGTTGTTGTTAATATTTTGGCCATTAATAAAGATGGTAAATAGACGAACATCATGTCCCCTGCAGGAGAGTGAAACTGGAAGTGCAGATGATTCTCAAAGCCAGGTGATGGAGTGGCAGGACATGATCTCCGTTCTGGCTGAAGCAGAAGCTTCACGAGATCAGATGAGGGAGGAGAAAAGCGTTTTGGAGATTCGAGTGAGCAACATTGAGGAGGAGCGAGAGGGTGAGTGCATTACTGCTGTTACTATCATAACTGTTGATGTTATGGGGGGGGTTACTGTAATGTGGGCAGGTTACGGTGTATTCAAACATGTCTGCATATTAATTTAGCTTTACTGAATGTGTTTTAAATGTCTGTTTCATACAGAATTGCTGTGTCAGTGTTTTAAATGACAGAACGTTTGTGTTTTATCGATCACACCGAGCTTGGTCCCATTGAAAACACTTACATCCTTATTTTTCATTTTTCTTTATCCCACCGATGATGATGATGATGATGATGATGAGATGAACGCTGGCTATCACAGCCTCTCCATCCCTCACTCTCGTCATCCCTCCATCTCTTCCTCCCCCCCCTCTTTGTGATTGGGTCAGCCATATAGAAACAGAGTCCTATCAGTTTTGTGCATGCAGGCTCATCCTGGGCTCCAGCTTCCTGTTGGACTGCCTGCAGTTTCCCGTCCTGCTTTTCATGCCTCTGTGTGGAAACTGTGTGCAGTCCATCAGCGGCGGGCCCCTGACATCACACCTCTGACTTCCGTTTTATCTGCCTTCCTTTCTTTTTTTTTTCTTTCCTGATGTTGTGTGATCTTAACATGCCATATACACATATCATTTTAGATTTCTGTGGTTTATTATATAAACCAGACCTTATGAACTGAGCGCAGTATTGTAATCTTAATAGTGTATCCGGGTCATAACATCGTAATAGAAGAACATGCCAAAGTCTTGAGTGATTTTGCTTGTTCTCGAGTCAGAAATATATTAAATAATATCTGTGTCAGTCCACGACCTAAACGTTGGTGAGCCAACCACTGATCTTTGCTTAAACAGCCGCAGTTACGATATGTTCGTCTGTTATTAAAATTCTGGAATGTTTGAAGAATTTTTGTTCATCTTCAGCAAAAATACACTTTATTTAAATTTGGCATTGGGTCCAAATTAAAAACCCTGTCCTGGATTTATCCCCAGTGGAGGATTAAGTGGAAAATAATGAGATGAGATTAGAATTATTATTATTAATATAAACTTTAATGCTTGATATTAAATGTCAATTGACACTTGTAATGATTGATTTCAAAACTAACCCTAAATTTAGACTTCTCCTTATGTAACCACATTTCAGGTGAAAGAAATCTTTTTAACTAACTTTTCCATTTTTGCATTAATCACGCCTTTCGTTTTAACCTCTCACGTTTTGGGAGCTCGCTGTCCTTCTGTCCATCCTTCACTGTACTCTACTTTTAATCAACTTTTCCTGTTGCCACAAAACCGATGGGTTATTTTATTTTTTATATAATATCGCTCATTTGAACATTTTAAATCCATTTACCTTTTTAATTTTTACGTTTTTTTTTTTTAATGCAGTTGTAGTTAAAAAAAAAATCACTTCTATTTTTGAAGACCTTTAGCTAAAGACAGAACCTGAGAGACGAATATCCAAAGAAATTTTATTTAAATAACACTCTTCGAAAGAATATGGTTTTAACTAATTCTAAAGTTAAACTTTCTAATTCAGGATTAATTGAGCTTTTATTTTTATTTATTTTTTTTTTTAAACACAAATCTTTTCACTTCTTGGACCATTACCTTTATCAGCCACCAGAGGTCGCTTTTTCTGCAGTTTTATTAATTTCAACTATATATAACTTTCCACAATGGGGAAATTCACATTCTCAGCAGCAAAACATAAAATTATAATAGAAATAGAGATCTATATATAGAATCTAAATTCTAATTCAGTTATGTACGTGATTTATAACACAGAGGACCCAAATTCAAACAAATATGGCACATATTATGATACAGTTTGATATCAGATTGCACAGCCAAAATGTATTGCACATAGAGGATTAAAATATATATTTCAATGTCGATGATTCATTTTATGGCACAGTGTTATTTTTAGTTTGGTTAGGAGTGATTTACTGAGAGCAGTGCTGATTGTACAGTCTAACTGCCTACAACCACAATTCTAATAAAGTTAGGGCACAGTGTCAAAAGAAAAAAAAACAATGCAATGTTTTGCAAATCTCATAAAGACATATTCCCA
The DNA here is from genome assembly GCA_019802435.1 of Corydoras maculifer. Classification (NCBI taxonomy): domain Eukaryota; kingdom Metazoa; phylum Chordata; class Actinopteri; order Siluriformes; family Callichthyidae; genus Corydoras; species Corydoras maculifer. The sequence continues at coordinate 290,007 of JAFMOD010000134.1, read as the reverse complement.
ATCAAATCTAAACAACATATCAGCTGTTAAAATCACTGCCATCTAGTGGCCAAATTACAAAACACACTTAATAAAATACATCAGGATATATAATGTATTGTATATCGTATTGATGAGAATGTGAACTAGTTTGCTATTAATGGATTAATAAAATAATTTGCCAACAGTTCAGTGAGTGTAGTGAAAGTCAGGAGCATCATTTAGGAGATGTTTGCAGATGTTTGGCAGCCACGTCACCCCTCTGTGTTTGTTAGTCAGCTCCACTTTTTCCTCTCTCTTTAAACCCTTTATCCTTTATGCTGCAATGTAAATAAAAAAAACATCATCCTGTGGCACAAAACTGATTGAGGATGACTGGTTCTTTCCTGGCTGCTCCGATCCAGCACTGGCCAATCGGCAGAGGGAGTTGGAGGAGGAGTTGGAGCAGGTCAGAGGGCACCGGTCACCGAAGGGCAAGACAAAAGGAAGCTCCGCCCCCAGAAATCTGCAGGTAGGAATAGGATACAGATTAGTAGCACAGAACAGAACCAGTTAAAAGTTAGGACACACCCCCTTTCTGCGCTCCACTTTCTCTAAAGTTGGACTTTTGTAGTTCTCCAGTTCCAGCCTGTAGTCCATCTGTGTGTGTTCTGCGATACAGAATGTGTGCAGAACCCCCAATCAACAATCCACCACCCAAATGATACCTGTTCTGTAATGCTCCTGACCAATAGAGAACACCGATGAACTACAGTCTGGCCTTAACTACAAAGTTCATCTGTATGGTAAGTGGAGGACATGGAGGATGGATCCAGAAGGGGGCATGTCCTAAATTTTGACTGGAATACCTATTAAAAATAACCTAATAAAGCTAATTGTTAGGTTTTTAGTACAAATGTTCTCTTACCTTCGCATTTTCCTTTAGGTTTTCTTTTGAAATGTTTTTTTCTAATTATGATGTGTTTGTCGTTTCAGGAGGACTTTGAGATGGACAGGGCAGAGTCGTTCTCCTACTCCTGCAATCCTCCGGGCAGCGGGACTCAGATGGAGGGGGAGAACATGGGAGGTTGGTGGCCTGAATTTACTGGAGGAAACGCAGGTGTGCAGGAAACTAGACAGTTCACAGTGTCATGCACCATAATTCAATTAAAACCTCATTACGTGCTGTGTGTGGGATGGACGTTCTACTGTTTGGCCTGTTTTCATACGAGTCCTGATGGATGTAATAACCTCATAATAACTCAGGGCTTCATCTTACATCACGCCAACAGTCTGTTCACCCACAAACCTTTTAAATAACCGTTGAAATAGCAATCCACCAAAGTCAGAAGTGTTTGTTTGTGGTGTTTGATATCCACAGCATTATAATTCATCATTAAATAATTGTAATAACATTAATATTAATTACTTTAATACGTTTGGGCGGCACGGTGGCTTAGTGGTTTAGCATGTTCTCCTCTCAGCGCTATGGATTCCTGGTTCGAATCCCCATCTGGGTGGAGTTTGCATGTTCTCCCCGTGTCCGCGTGGGTTTCCTCCGGGTTCTCCGGTTTCCTCCCACAGTCCAAAAACGTGGATCAAGTCAATTGAGTTCTCCAAATTGCCCCATATAGAGTGTGCCTGTGTGAGTGAGTGTGTGTCCAGAGATAGATTGCCCCCCTGTACTGGGTGTATCTGCCCAGCGCCCAAAACATTCTCCCCTGGATGGGCATGGGGAACCCCCCTGCGACCCTAATAGAGGATAAAGCTAAAGATAATGGAGTGATGGACTTTGATATGTTCATGATTATTGGTCAGCTTGAATTCGTTACAGCAGTCCACTTCAAACATCTGCTTTGTTAAAGATTCCGAGAACGTTAACCGAGCGTTAGTTTGGCTGACTCTTCTTAACATTGTTTATGAAGACAGGCCTTGTAGAAAGTAGAACCCATCTTTCATTTGGTTTGACTCATTCCCAAATGACCTGCTCCGGCATCCTGTTGCCCTCAGCATCACGTCTGTTTGATGTATTTGTGTTTTCTTTCATTTGTGTGGTCCATTTGGTGCATGTCTGTGCAGGATGAACTGCCTAGTCTCTGTTCTGTTCGATGTTCTCCATGCTGAATGAACGTAACGTGTAATAACTTTAATCTGTGTTAATCTGGTAAGTTCTTACTGTTCGTTCATGTGTTTGGTGTGACATCATCATCATGCATCATCACACACAGTTTAATATGGGTCTGTGTATACGTCTGTGGGTGTTGGTGTGTGTGTTAGTGTGTCTGTGCATGTCTGTGTGTGTTTGTCTGTACCTGTTTGTGTTGTGTGTGTGTGTGTGATGTATTAAGAGCTGTGTGCTGTCTCAGGTCTGAGGTCTTTAGTTGAGGAGCTGGAGCTGGAGCGGAATCACCTGCAGGAGCAGATCCTGGGTCTGGAGGAGCGATGTCAGGGTTTAGAGGACCGTCTGCAGTTACAGGCTCGTGTTGAGTCTCTGCAGGTACACCCCACTGATCACACACTCCTCCATCAGATCAATCAAACCTGATTTAATAAGCTCATACTAATGAGGCTGGAACCTCCACCGTGCTTTAGTGTTGGTGTCTGTGTGATGGCATACACTCTTCTCCATGTCCTCCTATCTAGAATTTCATGATTTCCTTAAGACCTCTGAACCTCCTCAGGTTATTAACGGTGTAAATATTTAATTAGAAATATTAATGTACTTTATAATGTAATTGTTGTAAGCAGACCAGTCTGTTTGTGATGTTTGAATTCTTATAGAAAGCCTTTTGAGAACATTAGAACTTTATTTATAACTCTGTAAGTTCTTAAATCCTGTAGTACATTTACATTTACATTCAGTAGACGCTTTTATCCAAAGCGACTTACAAATGAGAACATTACAGTCAGAAGTTCTGCAGAAAACCAACTCCACTGTAAATTCATAAAACCCGATTGTTATTTGATGATGTGGGCCCCGCCCCCCCCTTTTAAATTCATTTATTTATATATATATATATATATATATATATATATAATTTTTTTTTTTTTTTTTTTGCAACAGGTTTTTGTTAAAGAGATAATGGTAGTGATGATCATGTGACCTTGTTCAGTAACCTGCATGCATTTGTTTTCTGAACTACGTTCTTCTGAAACAGGTCACCTTTGATGTAGATGAAGGACAGCTTTTTTGGGTTCCTCAGGTGTGTGTGTGTGTGTGTGTGACTGCTGTGGCTCTGCTGTCCTTCTCATTTGCATTTTTTTGAAGTTATTACATTGTGTGTAAAAATAAATTCTAATGTAAGTGAGTTTCTGATGGGTTTCTCATGTTTCAGAATGAATGTGAGAAACTTCAGGCTCAGCTCAGAAGCCTGCGCAGTCAGCACAGCATCGCCTCCGAAAAGCACCAGCTCATCATCACCAGTCTGAACCAACAACTGAAGGGGTGACTCAAAAATCTGATTTCTTTTTTACTGTAATATTAAAATTCAGTTTTGAAGTTCAAATTCGTTTATATTCAGCACCATTGAAACATTTCTGCTCCACTTATTCTCCACGTTCTCAGTTCATAAAGTAAAGATAGACTGTATAGTTCCACAGTTCCAGACTGTAGTCCATCTGTTTGTGGAACCCCATAAGAGGTGTTTTCAGTTGTTAATAATCTGCTCTTTATAATGTAATATACTTAGAATAATCTTATTAACAGGATTTATTTTTATAATCAATCACTGCCATCTAGTGGCCAAATTACGGAACACACTTTATAAAAAACATCTTTAAATATAATGTATTGTATATCACGCATTGATACGAATGTGAAGCTCCGAGGGGTGTGTTATTGTTAATGATGTCATAACTGGATGAACGGCTTGGCCAATCAGATTTTAGGATCAGAACTACATGTTTTCTAATATCAGTTACATACTATATTTAATGCTGTTTGTATGACATTTAATTAAAGCTGGACCAAGTCTTTAATTAAAAATGTATTTATAGTAACCATATCATGTTGCTCTCTTTATCTTGTGTGTGTGTGTGTGTGTGTGTGTGTGTGTGTGTGTGTGTGTGTGTGTGTGTGTGTAAACCAGGCTCAGCAGCACACAGGAAACCCTGGAATCCTCTCTTATAGAGAAAGAACACACGATCGTTGAAACCTCAGAGCAGCTGGAGCTGATAGAGAGTTTCAAAATCGCTCTGAGAGAGAAGGACGAGCAACACCGGAGTGTTAGTGAGAAGCTTCTGCAGACTGAGCATAAAGTATGTGATGGTTTGCTTTAACGTTCATTCTAACCTCAGTGCAACGTTTCATTAATGCTAAAGCGTTGTGTTCCTGTCTGATTTATCCAGCTGACTGAAATGAGCAGGGACCGGGAGACGCTGGACAAACAGTGTTCAGACCTGAAGGGGGCGCTTTCAGAGCTGATGCTGAAACTCAGCGTCCTGAAGGAGAAGGTGAGTGTGTTTTATATCACACACTCAAACCAACGTAAAGCGCTTAGAGGGGGTGTTACTGTTAGTAATGTCACAGATGGACTAACGGCTCAGCCAATCAGATTTACGGAGCAGAAGTGCTCGCTTTGTAATGAGAAAATGTAACATCCATCCATTATCTTCCACTTTATCCTCTATTTGGGTCGTGGGGGGGGGTTCCCCATTCCCATCCAGGGCGCTGGGCCGATACACCCAGGACAGGGGGGGGCAATCCATCACTGAGTACACACTCACTCACACACACACTCTATATGGGGCAATATGGAGAACTCAATTGACCCATGTTTTTGGACTGTGGGAGGAAACCGGAGAACCCGGAGGAAACCCACGCGGACACGGGGAGGACATGCAAACTCCACCCAGATGGGGATTCGAACCGGGAATCCCTAGTGCTGAGAGGAGAACATACCAAACACTAAGCCACCGTGCCTTCCTATAATAACATGCAATTAACAATAAAAATAGAAACTAATGCGACTAATTTACAAAACTCTTTATTTAAATTTTGTAACAAAATTCGGTGTTCTGCAGCTCAAAGAAACGTAATAATAATATATAATAATATTAAAAATATAATAATAATAATATAGATATAATAATATAATAATAAAAATATAATAATAATAAAATAATATTAAAAATATAATAATAATATAATAAAAAAATATTTTAAATAATATAATAATAATAATAATAATAATAATAATATGTCATAATTTGCCCCTGTATCAGTTTAAGGTGGCCACAGTTGTTTCTGATCATAAGCATTGAATTTTTATTATTTTGTTTTTTAAACATTTTGTGTTTTGAATTTTTCAGACTCAGAAACAAGACGTTTTGATGGAGGCGCTGCAGAGGGATCTGGATCAAACGAATGAAGAGCTGGACAAACTGAACAGCTCCCATTTAGAAGAACGAGCCCAGCTCATCCACGACCTTCAGAACTGCGAACGAGAAATGGACAGTCTGAAGGACGTGATCGCCGACAAAGACAAGGAGATGGCCGCCGTTTCAGGAAACGTGGCGGAGTACGCGGATCAGATCGCTGAACTCAAACAGGAAGTGAAGCGTAAGGAGGAGGCTCTGCTTCACGTGGAAAACGTTCTCGCTCAGATGGAACGAAAAGCTCAGATCATGGAAGACGCCCAGTCCTCTGATCAGCGTTCCTTAAATGCTCAGATGATGGCGCTGATGGAGCAGCTGAAGGTCACGGAGGGTCGGCTCAGCGAGACGAAGCAGACGGAAGAAACCAACGTGAACGAAAGGAAGAAACTGCAGCGGCGGGTCGAACAGGACGAGCTGACCATCCAGAACCTCCGCCTGGAAATCCAGAACCTGAACCAGAGTCAGCGGAGTCGTCTGTCCGAGTATGAAACCCAAATCTCTGTGTTAAAGGAACAGGTATGTTCTCTTAATCAAAAAGTCCAGGAGTCTGAGGATGTTCTCGCTCAGCTCAAAGAGACCAGAGCTTCGAATGCCAAACTCAAAGAGCAGATCCTGGATCAGCAGCAGAACCATGAGACCGAGCTGAAGACCCTGAAGGACGAACGCAACAAGCTGCTAATGGAGGTCACGAGGTATGACGCTGAGCTGCAGCAGCTTTCCAAACAGCTTCAGGTGCAAGTGGAGCATCAGGAGCAGGTTAGACGGGAGGTGGAGGAGAACCTGGAGAACATAACGTTACTGCAGGAGAAGCTCAGAAAGTCTGAGGAGGAAAAGCAGCAACTGGAAAAGGAACTGAGCGAGAAAGTTCATAGTGTCGTGAAGCTGGAGGGCGATAAAGAAAACCTTCAGGAGACTTTGATTAAGGTTCAGGAAGCCATGGATGCTGCGCAGAACCACGTGAAGAGTCTCAGTGAGGAGCATCACATTCTCAAAGACGAAATCCAGAGCAAGGACCGGTCGCTGATGGACATGATGGAGCAGAAGGACAAACTGCTAAAGGAAATGAATGATCTGAAAGATAAACGAGTAGAAAGTCAGAAACTGATGGAGAAACTGCACGACGAGAACCAAGCTCTCAATGTGAAATGTGCAGACCTTCTGTCTGAGTCTGAAACCCATACGGTTGTCATCAGTGAACGCGACGAGCTCCAAAAGTCTCTGGAGGACGCCAACGGGACGGTCGCACTCTTAAAAGGTCAGCTTGAGGTTTTAAACGCTCGGGTTGACGAACTAAACGGTAAAATAGCGGAGAACGACCGAACGCTACATGAGAAACGGCTTGAAATGGAAACCCATCAGAGTCACGTGACCCGCGTTGAGGAAGCTTTGAAATCAGGACTTCAGGAGAAGGATAGACTTCTATTGGACCAAACGTCTCAGTTGACGTCTTTGGAGCGTGATCTCATCAAACAGAAAGAGGTTTACGGCCAGCTCTGCATCCAGCACGAGTCCCTCAAAGAACAATGTTCTAAACTTAACACGTCCCTCAGTGAGGAGACACGCAAGTCTCAGACCTATAAAGAGGACCTGGACAAAAGTAACGCGTCCATCAGGACCCTCAGTGGGAAGTTAGAGACCACCAATGAGCTCAATGCACAGCTCACAGTTCAAAACGACAACCTGAAGGAGGCGCTAAACGATGCACTGAGCGTTAAAGAGCAGCTCACTGAGGACACCACCAAGAAGCAGGATCAAATTGCTGGACTACAAAACCACGTCCAGGTCCTGACTTCAGAAAGAAATGAGCTGAAGGCGCTGTGTCAGCAGAAAGAGAAGGAAGAAGCTGAAACAGCTTTTAAAATGGATCAGAAGGTGGTGGAGATGATGGAAGCCCAAGCAACTCTGCAGAAAGCATTAAGCACCAAAGATTCAGAGCTTCAGAATTACTGCCGCCAGCTGACGGACCTCCAAGAACTGGTGGCAGAACAGAAGCGAAAGCTCAGCGAGCAGGAGGTGGAGATCACCGGACTGACGGAGGAACGTCGCTCTGTTGAGTTGGACCAAAACAAATCTGTGGAGTCTCTTCAGAGGGAGAAGGAGGCTGCCGTCCTCTTAAAGACTCAGCTGATGGAAAGTACGGAGCTGGTGTCCGAGTTACAGAACCAGGTGAGGGTGCTGC
>JAFMOD010000134.1:255060-279170 GCA_019802435.1 Corydoras maculifer | reverse complement strand
CCCCCCCCCCCAAGAGCAAGCTGACGCAACAGCGGCAAGACAAAACTCCCTGTAAAGATATTTTTTAAGGAAGAAACCTTGTGAGGACCGAGGGTCAGTGGGGTCCTCCTCTTTAAGTGAGGAGGCAGCACACCCATGTACAGATTGTGTTGTCATCAGGGATCCATTCCAAAAAAAAAATGGTACCATGATGTTTATACATTTGTCATGGTCAGCCTTTTTGCTGTTGATTCCTGCGCTATTCAGGTGGTCGCTGTTGTTACTCTTCATCCGTCAGGCTTACGCTCACGAGTGGGCGGGGAGTTTGCAGACCGCAGCCATGACCCCAAAATATATTCAGTAATTTAATTTAAGTTGTCCTGTCTGAATTTATTTTAAAAAGCATAAAACAGACGAACAACTCGATAAAATGAAGAACAGCTGGCTGCGTTCAGCTCAGGGCTCGGACCCTGACCTACAGGAGGATCCCCGGATCTGCCCCCTCGCACCTTCACTCGCACCTTCACTGCACTAAATGAACGAATGTAAGCTGGTTTTGCGTGAACTGGACGGTAACGCCTCTCTGTAATTTACATTCAGGGCTCTGTGTTTGTGGAAGTGGCGCCTGGAGCTCCGCAAGAAATAAGCGCCGCTGTGAATGACCAGAGCGGCCTAGATATTAAAGAACTTAGACGAAGGTAAAGAGATGTTTCCTAGAGTTTAGACTTTATTTTTACGTTCACATGTTGTTCATTTCATCATTATTTTGGGGCCGTCATTTTATTCCTGAGTGCTCAGTCTGTTAACATCAGATAATAATTCAGATAATGAGGATGTGTTGCTTAAATACAAAGACTTTTACAATTTTGAACCTTTTTTCAGATAACTGATAAATAAACTAAAAAAACACGAGTGGATTTCAGTCAAAGAACAAAAAACCCTGTAAACTGTCAGTTATCTCTTTATAAAATGTTATTCTCATCGTTTTTAAAGTTTCAATATGGTTATGAGACAACATGGTTATGTAATTTCACAGACATGCTCACCTTAACTAAAATAAAACCATAGCACAGTGAAATGAATAATTACAACGTTTGTTAAAATCCTGATGAAGAAAATGAATTATACATGGAGTTCAGAAACGTTTCTGTTCAGAACAAATTGTGTTTTTATTTCTTAACAGGCTGGAGGAAGAGAGGAGGTGGAGACAGTCAGCTGAGGAAGAGCTGCGATTGGCTGAGCAGAGAATTAACAGGTAAGGAGACTTTGTGACTGTGGGAGGAAACCGGAGAACCCCGATTTTAGAATCCGATTTCAGATGATTTACAGTCATTTCTGTGTGTGTGTGTGTGTGTGTGTGTGTGTCAGTACGGAGATCAGTCCTTCTAGATCTGTTCAGAACGACTTCAGTATTCAGTTAGACGCTGATGAACGGGAGTCTCTGATTTTGGATCCTAACCAGCCGCTGCTCGTGCACAATGTAAGTCAACATTTATTAATATAAAACTGTATTTATTTCCTTAATCATTTTTTTTTTTAACTAAAAAATTCTACATTTGTAAAAATGGGGTTTGTAGGTTCAGTGTTCCGTTGCTGTCCTGAGATGGCGCTGTTGCACTTGTTTCTATATTGCGTTGTAATGAGAACGTCGTTTCCAACTTTCGGTCAAATCTAAAGGTTACCTCGCCCCCGAGACTCAACGTTCTTATTATGTTCATCTTTTGACTTCGGTGTCACATAAAGAACAAAACCTTTGTTTTGGTTCTTCAGAGGAATCTGTAGTTAATGATCCCACGTTTACGCTTTCAATAGTTTTTGCATTTCCAGCTGTGTCGTGATTTATCTTTAATTCTTCCATATTTATAACCGCTTACGGTGAAGATAAAATCACTCTTATGAAGAGTAAAGTTTTTTTTTTTCCTGTCCAGATGAGGAGCGTCCTTCACCGGTGTCGGCGCTGGCTGAGAGGACGCAGTCTGTACTGCTCCAAAATGTTAACGTCTCGCGCGAAATCCCGCTACTTCTTCCTGACCTACCTGCTCGCTCTGCACATCCTCGTCTTGGTTTGCCTCACTGGAGTTTTATAAAGGTCTGACCCGATGAGGGTCATCACACACTGCAGATCATTTTCAGAGACACGCTGCCCGCGGCGTCTTTTAATAACCAGCACTACAACGGTCATTAAACGGTTAATCATCAGTCACTTCATTTTAATTTACTTCTGTCACTTCTGTGTGTGTGAGAGAGAGAGAGCTGTAACAGATTTCTGCATGTTCTACTTTGAGACTGAGGACATTAGGACATCCCTCATTCTTACTGGTTTAAGGTACTGGAATATTAAATAGAACCTTCATGGTTTAGACTCAGTTCTGGTGAACCTTCATGGTTTCCCCTAAATAAGGTTCCTCACTCTGCGTCACTTTGATTTTATTATTATACATCACTATCAGCACGTCTTTCTAGATCTTAAGCATCTGGTTATCACTGATATCTCATTTTCTCGTACAGTTAATGATGAAACAGCAGCAATTTAATCTTTATTGTAAATGTTCCAGTTGTTTTATCCTTTTGTGTAATTTTAGGATGTGAACATGAAGCAGGTCGTTGATCGAACTCAAATAATAAGACGAACTAAATTCAGCTCCACATTTTGCCGATCGATTCATCAGTCAATTCATTCATTCATTCACACAGAATAACTGCTGCTGGTACAATGGATGTTCATAGGTTTAGTATTATTTCTCTTGCTCTGTATTTTTATTATTATTATTATTATTATTATTTATGATTAAAGGTTAGTTAAGTTCTCGTGAAATATTCCAGATCGCTTCACAAACATTGGCAGTGTGGTGATAATAATAAACAATAATATATAATATAATAATAATTATTAATAAAAAATTAATGAATTAATAATAAATATAATAACAAAATAATTATAATAAATAACAATAATAAAAACATCCAACTGTCGTGCAATCCATTTTCCACAACGTTAAATTTCGTTAATAAACTTTATTTGGAATGTAAAAAATACATCGATCATATCTGAAAAGATACTGTGCTTTAAAAGTGTGTCTGCAGTTTGAGAACAATGCACTAGTCCACCTTAAACTGTTCACAATCTGCACTGCTGCTGTGTGAGTGTGAGTGTGAGTGTGTGTGTGTGTGTGTGTGTGTGTGTTCAATGGTACAAGATGCCCTTCTGATGGCGTTTGACTAAAAGCTGCATATCCTGCTGTCGAAACCTGATTTACCTCAATTAAAGGAATTAGATTTAAACAGATGTAAGTTTAATTGTAATAGTTTGTGCAGCCGGATCAGCTGTCAGGGTTTATGGTTCTTCTAGAAGAAAATATTGAATCACTGCAACTGCATGTGACCAACTTGCCGAATTTACCGACTTTACCGGGATAGGAAGGAATGAAATGTGTAATGTGCCATGGATTAACGAGTTGGCATGTTCGTCACATCGATGCATTTTAATTTAGTATTAATACTAAATATTATGATGATTTCATATTTATAAATGATTCCTGCAGAGAACGTGTTGTGCAGAGACTAACACTAAGAAAACGTGTTATTTATATTCACACTTATGCATGCACGTGTGTGTGTGTGTGTGTGTGTGTGTGTGTGTGTGTGTGTGTGTGGGACGAGTAGTTACAGTTTATAATGCTTTGTAATAAAACGTAATGTAAACGTTCTTCACTAACTGTATTCTTAGAGCCGTTTTTCTGTTTGTTCAAAACGCCACGCCCACTTTTGCATGACATTAATTAATTCCTGTAACTGCTTATAATGTTCTGTTCATTAAAATGGAGTGTATTGTTTGTGTGACTCTCACAAAAAAATGTAAAACATTAATTTAGATTTTTTTTTAATAATATGACTTTGTGCAATGAGTTGTGACTGTAATGCTGAAAATAGTGACATTACATTGAAATTGACGTTAATGTCATTGTATTCCTGCTTCCTAAATATGTGTGGGTTTGGGGAGGGGGGGTTACGGCAGGTGAAGTAGGATATGTACAGAACTAAGGTTACTGTGTGTGTGTGTGTGTGTGTGTGTGTGTGTGTGTGGAACTAATCTGGTGTTTGTTGTAAAATGCAGTTTTCTTCAGATGAATCTGTAAATAAGATTTTATGATCTGATTTTCTACGATGAACTACTGAGAGCTTCACTTTTTCTAAATGAACTTTATTTTTGAGGAAACCCTGGACTTTGAAGATGCTGTATTGTTCAGATGGAATACATGTGATTTATTGATTTATTTAAATAAAGTTTACCAAAAACTTTTTCAAAAAAAAAAAGTGTTCCCTCTTTGGTTTGGTGTTAATGAAATGTGACGGACCTGCACGTGTCAAACTAATCTCATTTATTTATCGGCTGCAGATCCTCAGTCTCAGTTTGAGGTCGTTATGTTGTGATGGTGTTATAATGAAGGCGTGATGGGATGTGTATTATTTTAAATAAATCACAGGGATGTTCTCGGTTCTCATTATTTTAATGTTCCCTGAAATCCAGAGGGCAGTGAAGAGATGATTGTCGGTCCACAAATCGGACTCGTTGTGAAGGACAAGTTTTTTTTATCTTTAATTACTTTGTCGTTTTTCTATTTCATTTTCTTCTCTCTTTTATCAGAGCGTTTTTATTCGGCCTCCCCCCCCTCCCCCGCCTCCCTCCTCACACTTCTCTGACACACATACGCACCTCTCATCTGACTCTGTTCCTCTCATCATACAGGAGCCCAAGGGTTTGGAAACAAAAACGGAGAAGAAAGAGCAGGTTCAGGTAGAGCACCTTATATTTAATTCCTCTATTTATTTTAATAGAACATGGCTTCTGTTGGTCTGCTCTCTGAGTTCAGGCTTTAGATGTTTCGTGGTGTGATCAATGCAACTGTAGAAGATAGAAATAAGAAAAACAGGACCGGTTTCAGTTTATGGGATGTTCTGTGTCCTTGCTTTTCGTTGCATTAGTGTCACCTTCATTTAGCTGTTTCGTCACTGGCTCTGTCTTTCTAAAGGTCATTCCTTTTATAGAGGGTAGATAAAACAAATCTCCAAAAAGTTAACTCTGTGAAAACTTCTTTCTGCTGGAGAGACCGCTGGTCTCCTCATCAACCAAACATTTAGTGTCCTTGTCATTTATAGTGACATCGTGTCTGTTTAGTTCAATTTTTAATGTTTTATTATTGGACATTACTGACAAACCAACAGCCAGACTGAGGGCATTGATCCAAACCCGCCGTCTGTCCTGAACGTTTTGGATGTCAGGGGCACGTGATGTGAGGGCGGTGGTCTGTAGTGTCGAATCCCTTAAACCCGACCCTCTAAACTGATCTATTGAAAATGCTCAGCTTTGTCCATTTCCCTTGCTTTTATACTTTATAGTTCTTCAGTGGCAGACTGTGTTGTTCTTGATGGCATTTGCATGTTCTTTGCATGTATATTCTATTATATTTCACATATCTATATACTGTATTTTTTTTTAAATTATCTCATTTTATTCTTTAAATTTAAATTAAAATTTAAGTTTAAAATAAGAGGGTAATCGGGGTCCATGACCCATAATTTCGTTCTTATCTCATGTACCACATGTGATATTAATGATAATAACATTTTCTTGAATCTTGAATGCTCCTGTGAACCTAACAAGCTGCGAGCAGTGAGTTCTGGATCCTAATTTAAATATGAGAACAGTATTGCAGTGTTTGTTAGTGTTAAACCATGTGGACAGATCAGTTACTGGTATAAATGTCTTTATAGAGAAAAACTGTAAAAGTAAATATAGTCATAATATATTCATAACTACTAAAATATAACGACCGTAACAATATTTAAAATTTTTGACAAACATTTTTATGGAGAGCAGAAATATTTAAAGGTTTTTAAAGGTTATTATTTTTGAAACGGCCCGAGAGCAAAGAAAACTAAATGTTTTGATTTTGTTATTTTAACTTTTTTATGTCATGTTCATAACTTTTATCATTTTGACCAGATATTTTTTATGGAGAGCAAAGTATTTTATTTTAAGTTTATTTATTGTGGAATAATTTTCCTGTCTGTTTTTATTCCTCTTTATTTTCAGAAAACATTTATTTTCATTGTCTTTAATAAATGTTGAACCTAAAGTGAACTTTGAGAGTTTCGGCCCCCGGTGCAGTTGGGTTTGAGGCCCCTGCCCTTGGCTATCATCACGGTCAGTCAGGTGCTTTGGACCAGGTTAGTAAGAATCCTTCCTTTAGCTCTTTGTACCTTAATTTATCTTCATTTCTTCATTAATTTTAATGTTCATTTTTTTTATCTGAGGTAAACATCTGTATCTCTCACTGTAGTGAGGATAGTGCCCCCCTGCTATGATATAGTTTGTTGGGATCTGTGAGAAACACTAGATCCTGAAGTATTTTAGAGTTTTTAGTTTGTAGGTTTATGTTAATCTATTATCTGTTTCCTTTGCTGATATTTGCCTCTTGTACCCGGTAAGCTTTTCTAATGATCATGCTTTACTTATATTTAGAACGTATGATATTCTTCTCATTATTAAGAATGCATGCAGGCCATTTGAAGCGACTGTGTAATGTTTGTTCAGTCCCTCTGAGGAAAGGGAAGTTCATTTTTCTAGGTCATGATCCAGCCATCTCTGCTGAGGAGGATCGTTAAAAAAGGAAACGAGGACAAAGAGTTCCAGCATTTCATTTAGACGTTCTCTATTTAGCAAGCGTTCCAAATACTCTGACCTTGTCCACATACCTGAGCACTTTATTACAACCGGTCATCCGTATAATTGCTTATGCGAGCGCTTATGTGGCGGTGGTGCTCTATGTACAGTCGGCTTTAAATCCATCACCTGAATGATGGTTAAAAATGGCCGTGACATTGCGATGGGGCAATGTTGTTCACTGTTTCTGTAACTGCTGATCTGAGATTTTTACCTTTGAATAAAGTAAAATGAATTTAGGCGGTATGGTGGCTTAGTGGTTTAGCATGTTCTCCTCTCAGCACTAGGGATTCCCAGTTCGAATCCCCATCTGGGTGGAGTTTCCATGTTCTCCCCGTGTCCACGTGTGTTTCCTCCGGGTTCTCTGGTTTCCCACAGTCCAAAAACATGGATCAAGTCAATTGAGCTCTCCAAATTGCCCCATAAAGAGTGTGTATCTGCATGCGTATCTGTGTGAGTGAGTGTGTGCTCAGTGTTGGATTGGCGCCCTGTCCTGGGTGTATCTGCCCAGTGCCCGAAACATTCTCCCCTGGATGGGCATGGGGAACCCCCCCCCCCATGACCCTAATAGAGGATAAAGCTGAAGATAATGGATGAATGAATGAATGAAATGAAGATAAAACATAAAGGATGTTAACATATTAATAATGTTTTTATTCCAGGTGATCTCTACGATGCCCCGCAGTCCGACTTCCAGTGAGGATGAGATGGCTCAGAGTTGTTCAGATTACTCAGATGAATCCGTCTCCGAGAGCTCGAGGGATGAAGTGTATGACGGTGTACACGAGACCCAGGATCCTTCAATCAGCTTCACGGATGACCTTCAGACAGCCTCTGTGTCCATAAGAGTGCTTATTCCAGACCTGCAGCAGACGGTGAGAGGGTGAGGCCCTGCAGAATTTAAATAAGGAAAGTTTTGTAAGTAAAGTAAAGTTTTCTCTTTAGAAATGCATGACGTTAAAGGGAACCTTATCAGTTTGGGAGGTGAAGCAGCAGATCCTGTGCACGTTGAGTCAGAGCTTGAAGGACATCCTGAACTACGGCCTTTTTCAGCCGTCCAATAACGACCAGAGTGGAACGTTCCTCGATGAAGAACATTATCTGAGTGAATTTACACTTAGTAAAGGTCTCTTATCTCTGGAGGTAGGGGACAGAAGTTCATTATTTTCACTGCACTGCATTGTGATTGTGTGAGACATTCTGTGATGTTCTCTTAATTATTTACCTTATAAAATTTGCATTACTAATGATGTAATTAGTGTAGGGCAGCCCGTTGGCTTAGTGGTTGGCATGTTCTCCCCTCAGCGCTGGGGATTCCCAGTTCAAATCCTGATCTGGGTGGATTTTGCATGTCCTCTCTGTGTCCATGTGGGTTTCCTCATGGTTCTCTGTAAATTGTCCCTATAGTTGTTTTCTTCTTTTTTTTGGCATTTCCCCCCCTTATTATTCAGGGGTTTCCACAGCAATGTAGTTAATTTAATGCCAATACAATTTCCACAAAATCTTTCAGTGTGTTGTGCAGGTTATCAGGATTTTCAGACTTATGTTTGTTGATCACTGTCACGGTTTTGCAGGTTTCAGTGTGAAGGTCATGGGGATGTTATTTGTTGGTTGCTGTGTTGCTCATGGTCTGTTCTGGTTTACAGTTCCGCTATAAAAGCAGAGTGTACAAACACACACATCTGGATGAAAAGCAGTTCAGCAAACTTCACACAAAGGTAAATCCACGTGTCTTTAATCTTTGAATGTTTATTGTGTTTTATTCAGCACTTTATTTCTCTCTTACTGACTCACTATATTTTTGTAGGTGAATTTTAGAAAGTTTATGGATTACATCCAAAACCGCCAGGCGGAGAAAATCTCCAAAATGCTGGATAAGGGATTCGATCCGAACTTCCATGATTCAGAAACAGGGGGTAACGACACAATTCCCATCCAAGTAAATAAATAAAGATAAATAACTTTATCTTTCGTAGAACCCTAAAGAGATGTAACTTCTCATATGTAGTGTTGTGAGTGAGACTGAGCAGAAGGTGCAGAAACATCCCAAAGATATATAGATATATAGTTTCTTGTGATCTTTTTCTCCACAGAGAGTCCTCTGACGTTGGCAGCAGGTCTGCAGAATGTCACTGAGATCATCAAGCTGTTAAACAACAAGGGGGCTCACCTGGACTTTCGGGCTAAAGATGGCATGACGGCTTTACACAGAGCGGCCTTCACCAATAACAAACACACGCTGAGGGTACGGACAAGAGAAATTACAAATACTCATCATTTATTTCCGCAGCTATCAGAACAGTTTCTTTTGGTTTCATCAGACGCTGCTGGATTTGGGAGCTTCACCAGATTATAAGGACAGCCGAGGCCTGACGGCGCTTTATCACACTGCCATGGTTGGTGGAGATTCAAGTTGCTGCGAGCTCCTCCTCCATGAACATGCCAGCATCGCCTGTCAGGATGAAAACGGCTGGCATGAAATTCATCAGGTGACATCAGCTTTCACTTTCTTTAGAGCTGAGATAATCAAGATTTTGGAATGGCTTCAAAGTCTAAACCAAATTAAGTTCATGTATAGGCTATATATTAGTGTGTAGGTTTATTTCTTATCTTATTTTTATTAACTGCTATAAAAAGATTTCCTACTAGTAAAATTTTTAAATTCTTTTTATTTTGTTTAAATGATGCTGGTATAGAATTAATGGTATAATAATAAATAGAGTATAATATTTATGTACAGCATGCTGGGAGTTGATTGTTTTAACTCTTGGTTTGTAGGCATGCAGGTACGGTCATGTGCAGCATCTGGAGCACCTCCTGTTCTACGGAGCTGATGTGGGTGCGCAGAACGCATCTGGAAACACGGCACTGCACATCTGTGCTCTGTACAACCAGGTGTGTATTTTAGAGGGGCAATTTAGAGCAGCCCATTCACCTTGATTCCATGTTTTTGGGCTGTGGAAGGAAACCCAGGACTTATCCCCCTGTAATTCATTCTAACAGTTGTGTAAAGTGTGAGAATCACATGCAGGCTGAATGCTGGGGGTTATTTTATGGTTGGTTGGTTGTTTGCAGGAACACTGTGCTCGTGTGCTGCTCGCTCGTGGAGCCAACAAAGAGATGAAGAATTACAACAGCCAGAACTCATTTCAGGTGAGCTTTACTGTTTAATACCAAGACAACAAAAACCAGCTGAACCCTTCTTTAGTGAATATTCAGCTTCCCAGCTTCACTTCAGCTCCTCCTAGTGGCTATATTTAAGTAGTGCAGGGCACTTTAACTTTCGTTCATTTACTGTAGACTGTATGAAATGACAGGTAATGTAGGAAATAATCAGTTTTATTAGACGTAAAAGAAATGAATAGGTTGATCAAATACAAAGTAATAAATAAGATGCATTGCACGCTTTAAATGTATTAGATTAATGTAATTAAACTCTGAACTTTTGTTCGGCAGGTGGCCATAATGGCAGGAAACTTTGAGCTCGGTGAACTAATTAAGAACCACAAAGAAAGTGATATTGGTGAGAAGCTCACACACACACACACACACACACACACACACAGGATTTACTTTAAACAGCATGATTATACTATATGTACAAAATTTGTCTTTTAAAAAGTGTATGAACTATCCACATCCAATTTGTTTGTGTGTATGTGTGTGTGTAGATTTGTACAATTTTGAAAACACACACACACACACACACACACACACACACACACTAAAAGGAAACATTCTAGAGAAATAAGATATCTTTTGTGCAACGAGATTTGAGCAGCAATCTTAGGTGCATAAACAAACAGTATAAACAAAAGAATAAAAAAAAGTTTAGTTTAGTAAGTTATTGCACATAATGAATTAAATTGCACATAAAGGACAATATTAAAGTGGTTAATGCTGAGTCTATTTATCAGTGCAGGGGTGGGGGGGTTGGTTTGTGGGTTATGCAGGTAAAATGAAATCTAAATGTTCATTAAGGTGTAATTATGCGGCGAGTCTGTAAAAAAGATTTTTTTTAAATACTTTTGAAAACATTTAAATGGAAACAAGAAACTGAAACAGAATGAATGAGGAAGAGTTAATCCCACATACACATCTGTCCTGCAGCTACTGCGAGACAAATCTGAGTTTAAGAGATTTAAATTCTAATCAAGTTACAACATGGAGACGGAAATTGTTCAGCAGAGCCAACAATCTCTCAGTCATCTCCTTTCTCTGCTATTTACACTCCATCTACTGCCCCCCTGCTCCTAATCTACCACATCAACCCCTTATCTACCCCTATTCAGTGTTTATCTATGACACATCTTTTACTCTATATATCCCTAATTTACCTGCATCCTCTGCACATCCATCCAGCCCTCATCCACTCCTTCATTCCATGATTTCCTCCAGCTGCTCATTTTCTACTCTGTCTACATTCATTCCTCTATCACACAGAATACTAACGATCAGATTCGAACGTCGTTACGTTATTATAATAACACTGCTGTTTAGTGCAGGAGGAAATAGTTAATGTAATATTAATAAAACCTTTGAATGCTAACCGGTTCGGTTTTAATGGTTTTTATTGTGTTTAATACTTTTGGGTTTAATAATTAAGATTTTAAAATAAAAGTAAACCCTAAATGTATCATTCACGCCGTTGTATGATGATGTAAAGTGTCTAAAAAGTTGGTTTATTTAAATTAAAAACAAAAAAAGGGAGGGTTAAAGATCTTTAAGGCTTAAATACAATATTAAAAACATGAAGAATAATAGTGTAGATGACAGAGGTGTGTATAGATGTGTGTGCATGCACGCCGTGGGTGATAGAAAATTGTGGATGAGGGAGTTAAACACACAGAGAGAGTAGCAGAGGGAGGATGCTCGCTCGTCCGTGTCACTCACTCTCGCTCTCTCACTAATCTTGGTCATAGACATGTTTAGCTCTCTCACATCATCACATGGTACTACATCAAAATCTACATCAGAACATTTTAATAACATTTAAAAGTGGATTTTTAACATGAAAGCTATTCTTCATGCCTTAAAGAAAGAAGGTAAGAGAATTCAGCTTCCCAAGTTTATTAATGTAGTTCCTGTTTACAATGCAACACTTTCTCAAAGCAGCGTTAATTTTACACATTCTTTATTATTCTCATTTTCTTTCTTTGTTTTCTTATTTCATTTACACTGAACTGTTTTTCTGAAGTCAGAATTTTTCATATTTATTAAAAACAGTTTACAGACACTTGTAAGTCAAACTGTAAATCAAAATGAATCTGCAGATGTTTTAGAAACATATTGTGCATCTCGATATGAGGTTAGTGTTTTATTTTAGTTTATTATTATTATTTTTTTTAACCTAAATCTAATTTACATATTGAGACATCTATCTAAAGACCTGTTTTAAAAGGTTGTTCTGTATAATCTGACTGTAAATCCAGAAGATTAATTTATCTGTAAATTGTGCAAAACTTCAGAAAAGAAAAAACAGATTTTGTTTTATGAATATAAACATTAAAGGGTGTTTGAGTCGAGCAGAACCCTAATGCACTAATCCCACACCACAGAGGACTCACAGAGTGACAGTATGGCTCAAAACAATTCATACAAACAGCATCACACAGTGCATCAGAAACTAAAGCTTTAACTGCTACCTAATTCACGTGGCTGGATATGTTTGGTTTTTTATTTAGCTACGAAGACCGTGGCAGCGTAACGTAGGTGCAGGTCATATTAAGGAAATAGATGACAGAATACAAAACAGGGATGCACTAATTCCAATATCAGGTATCGGTCTGATACAGTGCTCGTGTACTTATACCTGCCAATACAGTTCCATCATTTTGTTAGGTACCTGGTGCAAAGCCAGTTCAGGCCGTTAGAGGGAGACAAAGGCACATGTCTTGCTTTCTCCACATGCAGTGGCTCCATGCTGTCACCATGCTGTCTGCATGAGATCAGTCTGTGATGATAGACTCACTGTTCCCATCTCACACACACACACACACACACACACACACACACACACACACACACACACACCATAATATATGCTCCATTAATCACACATCATTCACATCTGTTTTCTACGCTATTCATTAATAAGATTTTGTAATTTCATAGTTTTTCTTGCATCAGCTCAGTGGCAACACTATAAGCACATTTTGTCATTACACGGTGCCCGGGGAGCAATGGGGGTTAGGTGTAATATCCACAGGCACTTCGAACCAGAATCGAACCAGGCTGGCTTAATCACATGCCTTCAATTGCCCCACAGAGTTTACAGTGATTACAGTTTGTTCAGCAAAACACATGATTCTGTAGCGTTTTTTAATTCCAAGTTACATGAAAAAAATATATTGAAAAAGTCTTTAAAATCATTGTACTTTTAATAATATGATTCTGCAACAGAGCGTGTTGCTTTATTTATAGCTTTCTTGTGAGAAATCTATTAAAATAATCATATAATATAATTATTAATACTAATTCTGATGATTTTTGATTTGATTTCAGTGCCTTTTTTTGAAACTCCCATGTACTCCAGGCGGCGCTGTCCTCCTAATCGTTTGACAGCTCCACATGTGCTGCTGCGTTCCAACAGTGATAACAACATCCAGCTGGTGCTGGAACACACACACATCAGCACACACACACAACCACACACATTCACACACACCAGTTCCAACAGCACAGTGAGCAGGAATGTGTTCCACATCCAGTCACCGAGTCCCCTGGGAGAGGAGCAGCACAAGCACAGGTATACACACACACACACACACACTCACACACACACACACACACACACACACACACACACACACACAGGCTTACAGAGTTTAACATGTAAACAAATTGAACGATATACATGCCTCTATTGAACTACATTAGTGTTAGAACATATGAAGAACTCGCAGCAGGCTGCTGCAGCAATGTCTGCATCGGAATAATGTAAGTATAGAGACTGATCACAACATTTCAGAATTATTATTCTTTATTAATCCTTGAGGGGATATTGCATCAGGGCAAAATGGACATAAAACAGATCAACACATTAGAAACACATCGAAATGCAACAGAAATTCCAAAAGAATGGAAATAAACGTCCAAATAAAGGTTCAAGACCGTACGTCCCTACTGTCATGTTCAGCAATGAAGTGCAGAAAAACCCAACATGGTCTGGGGTCTGGGGTCTGGGGGTCTGGGGGTAGAATGTCTTTGGGTTGGATGCAATCTAAAGGATTAGGAAGGGTGACACGTGGACCACTACATCTTGTTGATGACGAACCCCTGACCAACTCTGTCCAGACCAGAGGGTACAGCATGACTCTGCAGAATGTTTTGGTTCAGGGCCTCCACCCTGGATCCAGCAGAACAGCCCCAGAACATCAGGCGTCCTCCTCTATGTTTGACATGATGTCACTGTGACACTGTGGAACCATCCTTTGGTGTTCTGGACAGCAGAAGATCCTGAGTAATGACCCAAGATTTGAAATATTGATCCTTCAGTCTGTAATACCGTCTTCCAGTCCACTGGTTGATTGTTGTTATGGTACAGATGTTCCAGTGTGGTAACACTAAATTCATTTTACAATAAAACAATACGGATTTGTTCCTGTGTTGTGAGTTTTTATTTTTGTTTTTTTTTATTAGAGCAACCGCGAGTCCTAACGGTTCAGGGTCCAGAAGGAAACTCTACAGTGCCGTTCCAGGTCGACAGTTTGTGGCTGTGCAACCTTATCAGCCTCAAGTAGATGGAGAGATTACACTGTACAAAAACGACACGGTCCAAGGTCTGCTCACACACACACACACACTATTTAGCCAATTCAATTCTGTATTTCATAACATTTAACTCACTACATGTGAATGGAAGCCACAAATCAATAATAATTATAACAGCAGCATGCTTTTTATTTCTTTAAATATCAGCTTACAGCCATGTAGTTGATACACAAAGTTTGAATAGAAGGGATATAACCTCAGTTATTTCAGATATATACCCTCCATACACGTTCTATTCACATTTTATGTATCACTAACATTAGAATGGTGGTTTCACTTTGGTGGAGTTTATTCAGAGGTTTTCTTTTTGTAACAGTCCTCAGTATCGGTGAAGGTGGATTTTGGGAAGGCAGCAGTCATGGGAACACGGGCTGGTTTCCAGCTAATTGTGTAAAGGAAATTCCTGGAAACATCGTTGGAGAAAGATCATGTAAGTGTGTGTGTGTGTGTGTGTGTGTGTGTGTGTGTGCGCATGCGTAATCTTCTTAAATTCACTCTGAAAATCTTAAACATTGTGCTTTACTTTTGAGTTACAAAATGTTTTAAATGATGCATGACATTTGAGCTATGATATAAATTTGATAATCAGGTTCATTAATCAATATAAACTGATAATAATAATAATTAATAATAATAGTAAAAATAGTAATAACAAAATAATTGATAATAAAATGAATTATTATTCACACTAAAAATTCCTATTATTAATTAAAACAAATAGTAATATTAGCTATAATAATAAATAGTAATAATAATTAGAATTATTATAATATAATAAGTAAAGTAATAATAATAGTAATAGTTAATACTACTATCACTACTAATAATAATTATTATTATATAAATTATTAATAATAGTTCACTGTGCAGGACACTGATGTACAGATTATAAAATTATCAGAGAACTTTTGTTCAAAATTTAAAAACCAGATTCATTTCAGTAAAAAATCTCTGCATGTTCCCCAATGTTGACCTGCCTAACCCTCAACCACCCCTCCACCCCCCTCCGCACCGCTGCGAGTGTCCATGTCTACCTTATTTTCCCACCCAGCTGCACTGTTCACACATAGCGGGCAGTTCTTTATGACACCCTCCCTGCTGCACCTCCCTGCTGCACTTCCCTGCTCCACCTCCCTGCTCCACCTCCCATTCTCAATCTGATATTTTATTTTCATTTTGATATCAATATGAATGCGTGCTAAAAAGCATCATTAATAAGAAGTTGTTTTTTTTATCTTTATAATTTATTTGCAGTGAGCCGAGTTAATCGTAAAGAAAAGAAGAAGCTGTTCAGACATTACACCGTTAGTTCCTCTGACAACTTTAACTCCAGGTGAGTTGGACTTCTTCATGCACTATTTGCAAGCATGGGATATGCAACCAAACAAAAAGGTTGCCCTTAATCCTCCTCAGTTGTAGTATTTTTGGGGGGGGGGGGGGGGGGGGGGGGGGGGGGGGGGGGGGGGGGGGGGGGGGGGGGGGGGGGGGGGGGGGGGGGGGGGGGGGGGGGGGGGGGGGGGGGGGGGAACACCTCATTTATCTCATACACACCTGTACAGGTGCTGCAGCATCAGCGCGGTCGGTCCTGTCTGTGATGCAGAGATGTTCCTCTCTGCTGCAGCGGGAGCATCCAGTCAGTCTACCTTATTTTAAAGTCAGGCTGCATCTCCCTGGGGGGCTGAAACGCGACAGCCCTTCACCACATTAAATATTCATCTGGGTCTCCGCTCCTTTTTTTTGGGGGGGGGGGGGGGGGGGGGGTGTTTATATACTGACAGAGGGTCTTTAAATTTTAAATGACCTGCAAACTGTCGGTGTCTCGATCTGGGAAAGGGTTCTGCTGCCTATAGAATTGAAATGTTCACACTGAACTGATCGCGATCACACTTTCTGGAGATGACTGACCTGCTGGATGTGGTGTGCATGACTCTGTCCCCAGAAGCTGGTAAAGCCCACATGACTGGATTCCATCTAAAATTACAGGCAGCTTGTCTGGAACAGGATCATCCATCCAGCACATCCATCACCTGCAGAAAGAAAAACTATTCTATTTGGGTCAATGAGTATGTGATTAAGGGTGTCACGGTGGCTTAGTGGTTTAGCATGTTCTCCTCTCAGCCCTATGGATTCCCGGGTTAAATCCCCATATGGGTGGAGTTTCCATGTTCTCCCCGTGTCTGCGTGGGTTTCCTCCAGGGGTTCTCCAGTTTCCTCCCACAGTCCAAAAACATGGATAAACTCAATTGAGCTCTCCAAATTGCCCCATATAGTGTGTGTACAATATGTGTGTGTGTGTGTGTGTGCATGTGTGTGTGTGTGCCCAGCGATAGATTGGCACCCTGTCCTGGGTGTATCTGCCCAGCGCCCGAAACTTTCTCCCCTGGATGGGCATGGGGAACCCCCCCCCCCTGCGACCCTAATAGAGGATAAAGCAGAACATAATGAATGAATGGAGTATGCGATTGATGGATCATTGATATAATTGGACGCTGTTCAGCACTGGAACCGATTTCCTCAATAGGAGCTGAATCCTATCATTTTCTGGAGTTGCTTGGGGTGAGGGGTGGTGAGAGGACTGCGATGGCCTCCACACCACTGTATGGATATGGGGCAGGTGTGGTGCAGGTGTGGGTGCTCCTGATGCCACTTGCTGATGCAGCACTGAGCACACTGGAGCGTGATGCTGTGTAGTTGTGCATCGAGTCATTATTATTACGGGCGCCTTTGTGACTGACCGATGCTGACTGGTGCAAGGCATCTCACATTGAGCTGGTGCTCAGGTCACTCAGCTGATTTCGGCAGCCTCCATCTGTCAGGTTAAAAGAAATTCATTGAAGTATTATAATTATAATAATTATAATTATATGCAAATTCAGTCCATAATCCGTATTAACGCTCTTCTGTCTGCTGCTGACCGGAGAAATATTCAGAACAGACGGAGGGCTCACCTGTACCTGCTCTGCACCTGCGTGCTGAGTTTACATCACGTGATCACAAGTTCCTCAACAAGTAGGGCTTTAAAAACAGACTTGGTTACTAAGGAAACTAGGCATCCTTTGTGCTGTTGCTAGGACTGCAGAAGTCTCGCACACACACACACACACACACACACACACACTTATACACACATATACACACATATACACACGTACAACACACACATAACTGCTGTTGGTTTACAGAACGAATAAAGTTCTTTAGCCTGGACGTGTGTGTGTGTGTGTGTGTGTGTGTGTGTGTGTGTGTGTGTGAGAGAGAGAGAGAGAGAGAGAGAGAGAGAGAGAGAGAGAGAGAGAGAGAATGAAACTGTCACCTTTGCTTCTGCGATGCTGAGGACTCGCACATGCGCGATGCGTGCTCCTGGCGCTCGTGCGCGCCTGTCCGTCTCTGCTCTCCTGCCTCCTCGCTCTTCCTCATCACACTCTTCATCATTTTTCTCCATTGTTTTTCCATTGAGTTCGTAATGGTTGTTTACAGCGAGGCCTCGGCGGGCCACTCGCTCTCCGAGGGACGGAGAGAGGGACGGGACGCGTTCTCCCCTCCGCTGATCTGAACGCAGCCGCGGCGTCCTCCCTCCATCCCTCCATCCCTCCATCCTCCACCCAGCCTTCAGCCTCCAGCCTCCGTCCAGAGGCTCCCTCCATCCGTGCCTCCAGGATGATGAACGTACACTCGGGCCGCAAGGCGGTGGCCATGATGAGGATGATGGGCTGCAATAACGGACGATATGTTCGCAATTTCCTCCGCAGCGACTGCGCCATCGACGAGAAGACCGTGGTTCTGCACAAGAACGAGAACGAGGGCTTCGGCTTCGTGCTGAGAGGAGCCAAAGGTACGCTTCACCTTCATCATGAGCGTCCTCTCAGTCCAGCATCCAGACCACAGCGTTCACATTCAGCATCTTTCTCAGAGCATCAGAACTCCGATCAGAACATGAAGGACATCCCATCATTCACTGATTCAGCATCATCTGTCATCAGCATCATCTCTGCTACACACACACACACACACACTTCCATAACACTTTATTATTATAAGAATGTATTACAAGTTGTCTGGAGTTGGTTCTGCACTGTATCAGCATCACTCTTATCCCCCTGATGGATTACACACATAATTAGCAGGATATAATTATTTAGTTGTTTCTATTTGTACACTCGCTCTAACATGCAGCCTGTCTGTTATATTAACTCCACATATTCATTCATATTATAGTATGTACCATTTTATAATAAAGTCTCACATGCTGCTACAGCTGTGTCCTAAAGCACACAATAGTAATTAATTAGGAATCAGCATTTAATAAAATACTTAAGTTTTAGATGCAGCCATTAAAGTTTTTCCAAAAATATTTAGCAGGAAAGTTTAGGTGGTTACATAATCTCAACTTATATTGTGTGTTTACAGAGTTTATAATCATGATGGATGTTAGAAATCCTTACCCTTTGTCCTGTTACACTCCAGGAATGAAAGATTTCTGATCAGATTTGCACCAATCAGCTTTTAGGTGAAACGTTTGCATGATTTTCTTCCTCAGGCGTCAGCTGTAATGCTTTCGGTTCCCTAGAAACAGCATAAAGGCCTCGACACTGAGGAAAAGTTGTGAAAATCAGATTTAACTGACTCTCTGAGTTATAAATCTCTCATACTCAACATTATCACTAACATCTCAATATTGCATCCGTTCCCCGCTTGCTGCCGAAACAGCTAAGTGGAGGATGTAGAGGATGGGGGCGTGGCCAAACTTTAGACTGATACTTATGATTGTAACTTTATTATTAAAGATGAACAATACAGCGCTGTGTTTGAGGTTTTAACTTTAAAATGTTTCTTTTTTCTGTTTGTAATCGATCAGCGGACACGCCCATCGAGGAGTTCACTCCAACGCCCGCGTTTCCTGCCCTTCAGTATTTGGAGTCGGTGGATGAGGGTGGAGTGGCGTGGGAGGCGGGGCTCAGAACTGGGGACTTCCTTATTGAGGTAGGATGGGTTCATTAAAACATCACTCACATTTTTACAGACTTTGGCTTTCAACACCTTTGGATAAATAATGTTACAGTACGGTATAAAGGTACGAGACTCATCTGTAGATCTGTATACAGAGTGCACTGTGAGTGAAGGTCAGTGTTAGATCACTGATGATGATGATGATGATGGTTCAGTGGTGTTGAACAGTGTAAAGTGATGATTCAGTACATTTACATTAACATTTAGTCATTTAGCAGACACTTTTATAAAGTGAACAAGCACAAAGCGAGCACAGGATCGTCCACGGCGCCCCCTGGAGCAATAAGGGTTAAGGGCCTTGCTCAAAGACCCACATTTGCATACTTGAGTGGACCTGGAATTTGAAGCAACAACCTTCAGATTGATACCCCACACCCTGTAGCTCAGTATCTTAATGGTGGTTCAGTGGTAATCCAGTGGGGGTTGATTGGAGTTTTGAGTGCGTAGTTGTTGGTCAGTGCTATAGCAGTGTTTATTGATACTCTGTGGTTGTTCAGGGGTAGTTCAGTGGTGGTGCAGTGCTTATTAATACTCTGTGGTCATTCTAGGACAGGAGGAGGAGAAGGACTTTCTTCTTTCAATTGATCAGAGGGTGGTGTAGGCCATCAGAAGACTTAGGTGATGTGACCACAGCATGATGTCCTTAACGCTCATGATTTTTAAATCAGTACAGACCATACTGACTCAGTCAGTCCGACTCTCTCAGTGACTGTGGACACACCTCCCACCTGTGCTCATTGGTGGTTTGTGGGATGCTCAGCAGTGCTTCATCGCTGCCTGCTTCTCCGTGGTGGCTCATTAATCATTTAGTGGCTCTAAGTAGTGTTTTTTTTAAGAGATGGTATCTACCCAAGTAGACCTGAATCCTGGATTTTGCATTCTCACCCTGTTGTACACTCTCTCACACTTCTCATCTTGTTCAGATTAACACTAATCCCACAGTCTGGGTAAAAGATACTAGATTAAGCCTTGGCCTCTCGCTCTGTTTCAGAACTGAGTTTCAGTTAAATGCTTAAAAATCCTACACCTTTATCTGACTTGAGTTCAGATACTTAAGGTCCAATACAAAATAAAGGACTATGTGGTGGAGAGGTGAAGACCAGTGGGCCAGCCGTGTGGAGCGGTGGCTATAGTGATGGTGGAGTATCGGTCAAAATGAAAGAAGGATAAGATTGTGGGAACACTTGATCTCCAGTGAGTAGAGTGTATAGTACAGTGTGTATTTGTAATGTGTACAGTGTGTATTTGTAATGTGTACAGTGTGTATTTGTAATGTGTACAGTGTGTATTTGTAATGTGTACAGTGTGTGTTGTATTAGGCAGGTAACACAGGCAGGTAACACAGATTTGTAACAGGTGAGGTCATCACGTCGCCCGTGTCCGGGGCTCCTCCTCTCATTCACAGATTTGCGTCCCGTTGTTCTGATGTGGTCTGAGACTCAGGGGCTGTAATGCTACGATGAGGAGACGCATTGCAGATCAAGTGTGTGTGCTGCATGTCTGAGTAAACAAGGCTGTAGTTAAACCAATCAGGACTTTAAATAGATTACAATCAGCAACCTGCATAGCGCCCTCCATCCCTGTAGATCAGACCGAGATCACTGTGAGGGGAGTTCATCGTGATTAATGATTAGTACACACAGATAATGTCACTGTCATCTATTTATAATATTTGTTATTGTAAACCTGTGTGTGTGTGTGTGTGTGTGTGTGTGTGTGTGTGTGTGTGAGGGCTCCATAGTTGGCCTAAGAAATTGATTTGATGGATTGGGAGGTTGAGGGTGAGGTAGCTTAGTGGTTAGGGTGGTGGACTATCAGTCTGAAGGTTGAGGGTGTGGTAGCTCAGTGGTTAGGGTGGTGGACTATCAGTCTGAAGGTTGAGGGTGTGGTAGCTCAGGGGTTAGGGTGGTGGACTATTAGTCTGAAGATTGAGGGTGTGGTAGCTCAGTGGTTAGGGTGGTGGACTATTAGTCTGAAGGTTGAGGGTGTGGTAGCTCAGGGGTTAGGGTGGTGGACTATCAATCTGAAGGTTGAGGGTGTGGTAGCTCAATGGTTAGGGTGGTGGACTATCAGTCTGAAGGTTAGGGTGGTAGACCATCACATCTGGTTTCGGATAAAGGCGTCTGCTAAATTATTAAATGTATGTAATGTTTAATACTTTGAAGGTTAATAAAAAAAATTGTTTCCTGTGTTAAATGTATCTAGGGGGCAGTGCAGGGTGGATAACTGAGTTAATTTAATCAGACATTCTAATTCAAGTCCAGACTAACGGCTGGCTCTGGAAGCAGCGGCACTTTTGCGGTACTTTATTAGAACGTCCACAGCACAGGAACCTAACCTAAAGGTTATGAAAGCATGGACTGGGTACTCTACGCTTTGGACCGCTGTTGTGCAGTTTGGAGAATGCGGTTCTAAAAATATTTCTGATGTGCTGGTTGAATGAGAACTCGGAATCAGTTGTGACATCCGAGTTATTTCTGGCTGAACTGAGTCTGATCTAGAGTCATTACGATTGAACCCGGTTTTAGAGACTCGTTAGCTTTTCTTCTTTAAAAGATTATCTTTCACACCTATCCCGTCAGTAATGCTCCGTCTGAATCCATTCACCCGTCAAGCACTATTCCATGGTTATAAAAACATCTTATGATGCAGTTCTCATGTAGCAACCTTAAATAAAAACCACCAAACGCGTGAAACTGTGGACACACCACTGTGGACACACCACCACGCGATCAACATCATGTCTTATTCCTGGTGGCCACACCTAATTCATTTTGGCAAAAACTCTTTATCCATGGTGGTTACAACTAGCAGGTTTTCTAATTACATCTAGTTGGTCATGTAGACTGTACGAGGGGGAGGGGGGTTAATTTATTAATTTATTAAGGGTCCCTGACAAGACCAAGTAAGAGAAATATGATCCGGAGGTCAGTCCCATAAAGAGAACCAGACTCAAGTACTACAACTCTACACCAATCAACACACATACTCTCTCTCTCTCTGTCTCTCTCTCTCTCTCTCTCTCTCTCTCTCTCTCTCTCTCTCTCTCTGTCTCTCTCTGTCTCTCTCTGTCTCTCTCTCTCTCTCTCTCTTTTTCTTTCTGTCTATGGCTCTCTCTCTCTGCTTTCATTGTGACATGTAGTGTGCCTGTCTCAGACTTTAGCCTCCAAAATTGTTGCCTTGGTTACACAAGACTGGGATTCCACTGTTTGTCAGTTACACACTAACACACACACACACACACACACACATTTGAAATGCTGTGAACCACTCTACATGTTAACCCAGTTTTGCTTGGCACAGCCGAAGGGCAGCAGTGCATCCTCATATATATATGTGTGTGTGTGTGTGTGTGTGTGTGTGTGTGTGTATACATGTTCATAGGGGCCTGTGGGTACCACATGCTGGTTCTTACAATATAATACATTAATTTTTAAAGTTATAAAGTGCAGTCATGTCATATGGATATGGTTGTATTGTTTGTTTGCATCTCCACAAATTAAATGCATATATAAAAAGTGTGTGTGTGTGTGTGTGTGTGTGTGTGTGTGTGCGCGCACATGCAGTAGTACTCCAGTCTTGGTTTTGAGCCCGTGTGTGTTTATTAAAACAATCTTTTCATTGTACTTTTCCCGGCAAATGGATGGCATTATAAACATCTGTTATGAATTATCTGTTATAAACTTAGAGAGAGAAGAGAATAAAACTGAGAGTAAAGAGAAAATGCACGCGAGAGGAAGAGCACGAGAACGTCACGAGCTGAGACACATTTCCACTCATTCAGTCTCGCGTTTCATTGGCGTGTAAATATTTGATGGGAAACAGATTCTCTCGTTACATTAATAAATCAGATGATGTTTATTGAAGAGCAGCAGGACTTTAATAAAACGCCCGTTTATCTTCCCCCTAAAAACGACTTTCAAGTTGATTTAGGTTCCAAATTCAAAAGGTATATAAAGGAAATGCATGAATTCTTGGTATTATTGAGTCTGTTTCCAGCTCAGATGAATGTAATCATACGTACCCATGAGAATGCACACGCAGATTAATAAGCCGTGTTTACACACATCACATTATTTCTGACCTTCATTCACAGAATTCTTCTGTTATGGAACAGAATGTGCTTCATTCACAAATAATTACACACACGGTGTGGTGCAGAATGCTCTCCGTTCTCCGACCTGTTAAACACCGCGCTTCTGTAGTGACTCATCAAACATACAGCGCCTTATTTACTGACGCAGATCACATATTGTGTTTTGAATTACATTCGTTGACTTGCAGTCACGTTGTGCAGGATGTTCTGCATTCAGAGGCTTAATGAACGCAGAGCGCAGCATCTTTATCGTTTACAGACGTATGGAACATGGTGCCGGATTCGTTCAAAGATGTGTTGAAAATATTTTGTATAATACAGTGGGTTGCAAAAGTATTCATACCCCTTGAACTTTTCCATATTTTGTCACATTACAACCACAAACATAAATATATTTCACTGGAATTTAATGTGAAAGACCAACACAAAGTGGTATACAATTGTGAAGTGGAATGAAAGTTATACATGAATCAACAATTTTTTTACAAATAAAAAACTGAAAAGTGCGATGTGCAAAATTATTCAGCCCCC
>JAFMOD010000134.1:244629-254834 GCA_019802435.1 Corydoras maculifer | reverse complement strand
ATTGGTTGCACTCAGGGAAAAGGGGGCTGAATAATTTTGCACATCGCACTTTTCAGTTTTTTATTTGTAAAAAAATTGTTGATTCATGTATAACTTTCATTCCACTTCATAATTGTATACCACTTTGTGTTGGTCTTTCACATTAAATTCCAGTGAAATATATTTATGTTTGTGGTTGTAATGTGACAAAATATGGAAAAGTTCAAGGGGTATGAATACTTTTGCAACCCACTGTATATTTTATTATCGACTGAAGTACCTTTAGTACTGGATGTGCTACATGTATAGACTTATTGCTGTATTTTGCTATTTTTATTACAAATTAAATTGTGTTTGCATATAAAGAAGAAAAAAAAGTCAAAGATCGGAACACAAGTGGTCAGTCGATGCTTTACAGTGAAGTTCTTTAATTTGTACAGGGCTTTTTACAACAGTGTGCAGCTGTTACGCCAAAGAGTGAGCTGAAGCAACAGTGGCAAAGAAAAACTCTTAAATCTTAAAACTCTTAACTTTAAGTTGTGTTTTAAAAAATAAAAACTTGTGAGGACCGAGCTGGGGGGTGGGGGGTGGGGGGGTACAGAGTGTTTAATGATCAGTGAGCCATTTTTATAAATTAGAAAAATTAAAAATTTCAAAAAATAATCAGAAAGTCTGCACTTTTCCTTGATATTGTATTAATTACATCAGTAATCTGATCAGTCATTAGACGTTGTTCTGTATTACCTGTAAAGATCCTAAACTTCCATGTCCCACCCATTCCACATGGTTAGTGATGTTATGCTAGTGGGATGTTATAGTAGTGGGATGTGATGTTATAGTAGTGGGATGTTATGATATAGTAGTGGGATGTTATGATAGTAGTGGGATGTGATGTTATGGTAGTGGGATGTTATGGTAGTGTGATGTGATGTTATAGTAGTGAGATGTTATAGTAGTGGGATGTGATGTTATGGTAGTGGGATGTTATGGTAGTGTGATGTGATGTTATGGTAGTGGGATGTGATGTTATAGTAGTGGGATGTGATGTTATAGTAGTGGGATGTTATGATAGTAGTGGGATGTGATGTTATAGTAGTGGGATGTTATGTTATAGTAGTGGGATGTTATGTTAGTGGGATGTTATGTTAGTGTGATGTTATTGCACTCACATCCTCGTTCTTGTGTTGCAGGTAAATCAGGAGAACGTGGTGAAAGTGGGTCACAGACAAGTGGTGAACATGATCCGGCAGGGAGGCAACCGCCTGCTCATTAAAGTCGTTACTGTCACCAGAAATCTGGAACATGAGGACACGGCAAGAAAAAAAGGTACAGCGCCATCTACAGGGTGCAGCGCCTCACACACATAGACACGCCATACATACTTTTATATAATATTTGGTTCTCTTTAGCACCGCCCCCTCCAAAACGAGCACCAACCACTGCGTTGTCCATGCGTTCCAAATCCATGACATCAGAACTGGAGGAGATGGGTAAGTATTCAATCAGTGAACCCAGCTATGCATCTAGATTTTACAGAATGCTTCTGTAATGTTAGAAAAGTTCAAATAGAACAATAAGCCTGTGAGTTCAGGAACACACACACGTTCTGTTCTTTGTGTTGATCGTCTTACTGAGAGTGTTTAGCAGAAAGCAGCAATCACCACCATCACCACCATCACCACCATCACCATCATCACCATCATCACCATCATCACCATCATCACCACCATCACCACCATCACCACCATCACCACCATCACCACCATCACCACCATCACCATCATCACCATCATCACCATCATCACCACCATCACCACCATCACCATCATCACCATCATCACCAGACCAACCCAAATCAGGATGGACCACACAAGTCCTGACATCATTTTGTCATTGGCATCATTTAGGTTACGCCCATATATGGCAGTCCAGGTTGTAGCATTATTTTATTAATTTCCAAAATTAATAGCTGTAATTAACATCCATCCATCCATTAGGAGAATGTTTTAGGCGCTGGGCAGATACACCCAGGACAGGAAGCCAATCTTAATCGCTGGGCAGACACTCACACACACACTCTATATGGGGCAATTTGGAGAATTCAATTGACCTTGAATCCATGTTTTTGGACTGTGGGAGGAAACCGGAGAACCCGGAGAAAACCCACACAGACACAGGGAGAAAGTCCACCCAGATGGGGATTCAAACCAAAATCCCTAAAGCTAAGAGGAGAACATGCCAAATCACTAAGCGGCCGTGCCGCCCTGTAATTAACACGTTGGACAAATATTTTGGAAACATTATGATGCTGTAAATCAATCTGCATTAATATTCACGATGCATTCAGAGGTACATTTAAACAGATATTCTGTTCTCTTCTCGTTTGTTACCCCAAAATGTCTTTACCCCCTTTACAGTGGCAGTTTGTTTTACTGCAGACACACACCCACACCAGCAACCTCCTGATGTCTTAGGTTCTGTTACTTTGTCTCCGCAGAACCTCTTGATCACATTTAACAG
This sequence comes from Corydoras maculifer, assembly GCA_019802435.1. Lineage (NCBI taxonomy): Eukaryota > Metazoa > Chordata > Actinopteri > Siluriformes > Callichthyidae > Corydoras > Corydoras maculifer. The sequence goes on along the minus strand of JAFMOD010000134.1, from coordinate 252,335 downwards.
AACATGCAGTGGGTGGTTGAGTCGGTGACCTCCCTCGTAACTCTGCCTCCCATTAACAAACTGGTTTCTGATCAGTGCTGTGACCTCATGATACCTTTACCGTACTGGGATTAGTTTTGTTTAAATTGCGGTTAAGTCAGTGGAGTAGTAGAGCAGCTTTATTTGATCCACGTGACGCCAAATTGCAAGACTATAATTATTATGCCAGCATAAGTGTGTGTGTGTGTCTATATCTGTGTGTATGTGTGATGTTTACACACACGCCATGTTTATAATTATATTAACACCTTGAGTAATTATTGAGTGGAATAATATTAATATTATTAAATAATATTATTCTTATAGAGGTGTAAAATGTGTATAAATTATTGTAGAGCTTAAATTTAATTCTGATGATGATGCACAATATAGTACAGCAAGCATTTTCTGTAAATTCATTTAGTATATTACTTGAATTCTAATAATAGAAATAATGATGAAAAATACAGCCGTAAAGACGGATTTATAGTACAATAAAAACGGGTGTTTTATAATATAAAATCTTAAATATTTATTGAATCTTACAGTCTAATATTGTTTTTTGCTAATTTTTAAGATGCTGTCCAAATACAAACCCCATTTCCATTAAAGTTGGAATTTAGTTATGTTAACTAAATCTTTATTAAACAATAAAATATTTTACAGTGTATTAAATTTGCAAATTACATTGCAACACATCATGGAATCCCCTTTAGGTTTACTGTAACACACTAATGTTCATGTTTAGTGTTTTTTTTTACAGAATATGTAATTAACATTTTCAGGTGATCATTATTTTTTTGTGTATTTTTTAAAAACCCACAGTGTTGTACGGTTTAGAGACACAGATCAAAAGGAAGATAAAGGAAATAGAAGAAATAAATACACATCCGTTCTCTTTGGAAGATGTTGAGGATAGAGAAGATTAGAAGCGTGAGCACGGTACGGCTCAGGAGGGACGTTATGGATACGCAGTTAGAGAGGCCAGATTAAGGTGCTTTGCTCGTGTTGGACCCTTTTATCACACATTAAGCAGAAAAAAAGGTTAAAGGACAAAAAGATAAAAGGAATCACAAAAAGCAAACTCTAACAACCTGCTGCAGCATCAAACAAGTGTGAACCGGGAGTACCAACAAGAGACGCCACATCAACCCGACTGAATTATAACATAATGTCCAATGAACCCACTCAGAACCTTAGAGATCTGCTGAAGAAGAGTTCCAAATCTCATGAATGCAATTCTGGACTAGGGATAAGACGATAAATCGTTCTTTTCAATTAATCTTGATTAGTAATGTTATGTTAATTCAATGTAAATTTAACTAACATCGTCATGATGACGTCATGATAAAAAAAACTATGCATTATACCAATAGCTGGAACTTCGAATTATAGAACAAAAATAAAATTTTATTTTAAATGGAAATGCAGATATGTATGTATGTATATGTATATATATATTTACATATATATGTATATATATATATATATATATATACACGTTAAAGAACACATTTTTATTTTTACTTTGATATTTACAAAACTAATATTCAGCCAAAACTTTGCCTTATCTTTTTTATATTATGGCATAATAATGGTTTATTCATGATTATTTTTTTAAACAATAATATAAATATAAAATATAAAAATGGTCTCATCCCAACTCTGAACAGAAATTTGCTATAATCAAATCTAAAAGCGGTCCAATTAAATATTAGTGTGGTTTTTTTTTAGCCATGCAGTGGATTTACTTAGATAAACATTGATACTCATTGTCTAAAAAATTGTATCTAAATAAAAATATTGCAGATGAGAAAATAACTGGGGTTGTGTAAGGGTTGGGGTTAGGGTTAGTGTATTGTAAAGGCTGACCTTTTACATGTGTGTTCATGTCGCGTGTTTTACATCGAAGTGGTAGCGTGTGATTTGCGTGTGATTTGCATGTGATCAGCGTATTTGGGGCTAAATTGTTCCTCTCTCCGTCTCTGTGTGTAGATACTCAGGCTTCTAATGTTGAGGGTCTGAAGAAGAGGATTGTTTTTCGAGTCACACTAAGTAAACACACAAAAATGCATGAAGCCTTTCAACAGAAAAAAAAAGATCTAAATATATTTACTGCTAGCATTTAGTTTAGTGAAGCGGCTGAAGAACGGGGCTCTTGCATGGCTTTCTATTTTTTGAATTGAATTCTATATTTTAAAAAGTAGGTTCTGTCTGATGCAAACAAACCAGACTTTCATCTTTTGGCATCGTGGAGATTTCATTCTTCTGGACGTTTGTTATTTTTATTCGTTTCTTTGCTGTGCTTTTTTTTGCAGATAAAGTGGATGAGGTGCCCGCGTCACAGAAAAACACCAGAGATGGCGCTTCAGCTGACATGAAAGTGGCCACCATTAAGCCCCGCCCCTCCAGTCGCTGCATAGTCACAACCTCGGACCTCAATGTAATCCTTACTTTTTATTCAAATCATTCCATCAGAGCCGTCTCCCAAACATCCAGCATGGACGTTATGAAACCCGTGTTGTGATGACACTGTGGTGCTGTCGGTGGCACGGTCCTCTCACAGATAGTTGGTTGGACCCGATGCCCAGGTGATTGCACAGTGTTAGTTTGGTATGTTCTCATGGCCCAAAATAATTACAGGAGATAAATTCATTCATTCTCTTCACCTTAATCTTCTACTAGGATAAAGGGAGGGGGGAGAACGGTTTGGGTGCTGGGCAGATACACCCAGGACAGGGGGGGCAATCTAACGCTGGACAGACACTCACTCATTTTGAAAAGGCTGTGTGTGCGTTACTGTGTGCAGAAGGATGTATTCACACTCGGTCCCGTTGCTTGAGCACAATTGTCCCCACTTCCCACATCCCCTGCTGGTCTGCGCTCACGGTCTGCTTAACGGTTTGACGACGAATCACAATGCTATAAGACTTTGGGGGAAAAAAGTGCTGAGTCGTGGTTTTTATTTTTTAAATGTATTATCTTTGGAGGTTTATTTAACTGAATTTTAAAAATCCTTTAGTTTGTTCAGTGTTTGAATTTATAGTATTAGTTTTGCTGTTTCTGAGAAGCCGTCTGATTCTGATGATGATGTCATCAACATGCACAGGTACCAGCGTTCAGTTAGTTTCAGCGCTCAGTGGCGTCGGACACGCGGCGGCGCTCGTGTTGTTGATCCACCTCCCAACCCGTTTTCATTCGGGTTTATAGAGATGCGCCGGAAATGTAGAGAACACGCTTCATTTAGAGACGCATATATTCACACGCAGCGTTGCCATTTCAACCACGCAGGAGGAAGAGAACACATAGAGGCTTTTAAATAAAATAAATGTGAGATCAGGGAACTGCAGAATTAAATTGCACCGGTTTGCTTTCAGGCATTTATCACTTCTGACCTGCACGCCGGCGGTGCCTGGACCAAACGAACTTTACATCTCACAGCATGCTCACTTTTCATTTCATCATTTAATTCGCACAGCATCAAGGAAATCTTTCTGTTGTCCTCATGTTTCACTGACTGTATAACTGTAGACTAATTTTAAATATATGGTGGTCATTGCAGTCCATGTACGAACGACAGGGTGTAGCCGTCGTCCCTCCCATTGTACCCGGCGGTCTACACGAGGCATACCTGGGTGTACCAAAGGGCACCATGAAGAGACAGAAGTCCATTGGTAAGTTCAACATCACAAAACTCACTGTTCCAAACAGCATCCACGATGTCATTTAGCTTTGGCATCAGCGTTCTGTTCTGAGCAAAGTATACCGCCCCACACTCCCCCACGCTGTGTTATTAACAGAACAAGCATTTATGACATCACAAGTGACACTAATTAAATCTGACAAACTATAAAGGAGATGAAGAGAGAGAACCGGTTTAAATAATCTAGATCAGAGGGCCAAGTAGCACCCATCATCAAACCCAAACGTTTTCAACATACGACACATCACTCAGGTGTGAGTGTCTATTAAAGCAATAAGGAATGAGGGGGCGTGGCCTCAATCTGAATCAATCACAATAAAGCGGGATTGTTGGGCCGCGATGCGGACGGAGTACAGCTCCACCTCTTAATGTGATTTATTTACAATAAAACACAACGAGGATAAAGGTTTGATTCACAAATGTGTTTATTAAAAGCAAAATCGTCAATAATCTGGACTCCTGTGACGTAATCTAGTCCTGTTTTTAAAATCAACGCTGATCATGTGTCCGGTTTCTCTAACAATCAAACACCGCCATCTAGTGGCCAAACTACAGAACGCAGTTTCTCAAATATATGTGGAAATATGGCTTGTATATCCATAATATAATCTGGTGTACCACATGGTGCTACTTTGCATTGCACAGTTTAAGAACCCCTGATCTAGATTACACCTTTAATAACAGCACAGGGGCAAATAGATGAACCAGTGGCTGGAAGTGGGGCAAATGCACATAAATAGACACAGCTGGGGCGCTCGGAGGCTTGTGGTTAAAGAACCAGCCTTGTGGTTTGAAGGTCCCCGGTTCCACCAAGTACTCTAGCTGAGGTGGCCTTGGGAAAGGCACCTAACCCCAATTGGTGTACCCATGTGCCTCAAATGATCTCACTTCCTGTCTGTATTTGCCAGGAATCACAGAAGAAGAAAAACAGTTCCTGACCCCCCCACTGCTAAAATTCACCCGGAGCCTTTCGATGCCCGATACATCAGAAGACATCCCCCCTCCTCCTGGCGTGTCCCCTCCATCACCCCCTGCCAGCCCCAATCTCTCCAGTAGCCGAAGTTATGGGAATAACCAGCCCGCTGCCGTCCAGCCCCCAGAGGCCAGAGGCTTCAGTACAGGCACCGTCCATCGAGCACGGGGAGGTTTTCAACGTCCAAATCCGAACGACCCGCAAAACTCCATATCCACCCCGCCAAACCCACGCATCCGGAACCGGGCCTCGGTACCCGAGAACCCGTATTCCGAAGTCGGGAATAAGAGCCATTATGTCCCGGCCAAGCCAGCGCGGAGGAAGGGCATGCTGGTGAAGCAGCCCAATGTGGAGGACAGTCCCGAGAAGACGTGCTCCATCCCCATCCCCACCATCATCGTGAAAGAGCCCTCCACCAGTAGCAGCGGGAAAAGCAGCCAGGGAAGTAGCATGGAGATCGACGCCACCGTCCCGGATCACCCGGGGCAACTGAGACCCGACGATAACCTGGGCGTCAGTAACCCGTTCGCTGCCGCCATCGCCGGCGCGGTGAGAGACCGCGAGAAGCGTCTGGAGGCCCGGCGAAACTCCCCCGTCTTTCTCAGCACGGATTTAGGAGATGAAGATGTGCCAGTTCTCTCACCCAAACCCTGCCTACGCCACTCCAAGTCAATCGATGAGGGAATCCTGGGAAATAACCAGGGGCTCCAGACCCCTGTGACCACACCTGCTGCAGTGCTCAGTGTCTCACAGGGGGGTACGAACGAGGTCAGCCGTGGGGGGGACGCCACAGACTGTAATTCAGAAGGACCGGTCATCGTGCGTGAACTTCTCAATACAAGAACCAGGAACTGCCTCGATCTGGACGATCCAGTGAGTCCTCCAGCGGGGGTTCACCCCTCCACTGCCAACAGCGGGCATTTCCTCCATCCTATCACAGGAAAAGCGTTAGACCCCAATTCTCCATTAGCTCTAGCACTGGCGGCGCGAGACCAGGCCATCGGTGAGCAGACGCAGCCTCCACCGGCGAAGGTGGAGCCCCACAAACCCGACCTTAACCAGCCCCTGTTCATCGACACCAAGCTCCGCTCGGCCATCGAGGCGGACTTCGCCGCAGCAGTGGGCGCGGGTCCGCCGGCGCCTCCGGGGCAGACGCTCGATTCCAAGTACGAAGCCGAAGCCAAACGCGTGGTCCCGCCCGTCGAGGAAAAGAAGAACGCGGTGATGGACATCCTGGACATCTCACAACACAAACCAGCGGGACTGCTGATGGTGCACGCATTAGACGGAGCGAGGCCCGAAGAGAACTGTGTGAACGAGGAGACGAATGGGAACGACACGCCTCCGAGCGCCACAGATCAAAGGAATCCTGAGCCGCCGGCGCCCTCCCGCGCGAAGAGCATCCCGGCCGGAGGGTCGGTGGACGAACCCATCAAACTGCCCTTCCGCATCCCGCCCCCGCCGCTGGCGTCGGTGGATATAGATGAGGACTTTGTTTTCTCGGAGCCGCTGCCGCCTCCTCTGGAGTTTGCCAACAGCATCGACATCTCTGAAGATCAGATAGCCGAGATGTTCAAGCAACGTAGGAACAGTGTTCCGGGACATTTGCCTCCATATCACCCTCACGCCCCTCCACCCATCAACATGGAACCCAAGCATTCTTTTGGGATGTCTAATTGTGTCCCGTCAGCGCTCGAGAACTTTAGGTCAGTCACAGACTCTGGAATTGAAATGGATACCCGCAGTACCTTGGACGCCCACCGGGAGATCACCAGCAGCGCCGTCGCCGCCCTCTCCGAGTCCTCACCACGCTCTTCAGAAGGCAACGAGGCCTTGAACGCCTGCCCGGTCTACGCCGACGGGCAGGTCTTCCTAGTGAACCGCCCCCCTGTGCCGCCCAAACCAAAAATGAAGTCCATCTTTAACAAAAGCAATGCACTTTACCAGGACCCCTTAATTGAGGAAAACCCAGAGCCCTTCAATCAACCTCCTGCTCCACCACCTCCACCACCACCCCCCCCACCCCCGCATTCAGAGCCTCTTAAAACACCCAGCCAGCGATCATCTAAACTCTGGAGGGACTCGCCGGAGCTTCGGAGCCCCCCCTCGCCCAACACAGATCTGAAGGTCAACATGATCAGTGAGCTGAGCTCCATCCTGCAGCACATCAACCGAGGGAAGGGCCCCAAACACGGGGAGTCGCTCGACTCTCCCACCGGACCCAGAAGCTTCACCCACAGGTAGGACACGGAACCTCAGGAGTCTGTGCTTCACCTCGCTAGAAAAAACTCAATTAGATGTCGTCTGCGTGTATGTAGTCAACACGATGTCGCCGCCATGATACAACCCTCAGATAACTCAGGGCGTGGTCGCTCAGTGGTCAGGGTGTTGGGTTATCATTCTGAAGGCTGGGGGTTTAAATCCCAAGGCCAACGGAAATTACCAATGTGGGTCCTTGAGCGAGACCCTTAACCCTCAGTGCTCCAGGGGGCGCTGTGATGAACCCTGTGCTCACCTTGTAAGTCCCTTTGGATAAAAGCGTCCAATAAATGACCAAATGTAAAGTAAATGACCAGATGTAACGTAATGTCACTCTAAAGGTTCCTCTTCATTAAAATTCAGAACGTTATTTATCTCGCACTTTATCCTGATTTCTTTTTTCTCTTAAAAATCGTCTCATTATTATTTTATTCCCGAAGGATTTGGGCGCCGGGCAGATACTTACTGACACACACACACACACACACACACACACACTATAAGGGGCAATTTAGAGTTACCAATTCACCTTGAGTCCATGTTTTTGAACTGTGGGAGGAAACCAGAGAACCCGGAGGAATGGGTATGGGGAGAACATGCAAACTTCACACAGATCGTGGTTCGAACCTGAATTCCCTAATGCTGAGAGGAGAACATGCCAATCACTTACTTTCAGTGAGCTATTGATCTGTCATTGTGTTCGATTGTTAAAGTAACAGTGTTTTTATGTTTCTCTCTCTGTCTCTCTCTCTC
>JAFMOD010000134.1:186975-236904 GCA_019802435.1 Corydoras maculifer | reverse complement strand
TGTGTGTGTGTGTGTGTGTGTGTGTGTGTGTGTGTTTTTAGTGTATCCTTTAAAGCGCAGAAACAGACACAGTGTTGCCGGTTCTCAATTCATGACGGGACGAGCCATTCCCATCGAGAGAGCAACGGTCAGACGCAGTAACACAATGCCCCCCAACCTTGGCATGCTGGGAAAATCACTGGCTGTAGAAGAGAAAACATATGGTATCATCTCACATGACACCTGGTTTCATTAATTATGCTTAATTTCCAATAATGATGTCATTTTTTAGGTAAATTTGATAGAACGTACTTAACATCAGCGTTATGCAGCGTTTAGTGATAATCTTAAAATAATCAGCCGTAATCTGACTCTCTGTGCTATAAGCTGGTGTTCAGATGACTCGGCTCTGTTTCAGGTCAGGGGTCAGATCCGGGGATGGTGCGCATCATATGTGGGCATCACAACTGGATTGCTGTGGCGTATGCTCAGTTTGTGGTGTGTTACAGGTGAGTGTGTACTGATAGATGATGACAGTGTGATTCAGATTAAATCGGCGGCGTGATTCAGATTCAAACGCGGTGGATTAATTGCAGTAACAGATGGTGTAAAGTTAGAAGACAGTATTCAGATTAAGAGAGGGAATTAAGCTCACGAGATATAATATGAGAACTCCCTGCTTGCTGGCTTCATAAGCCTTCATCAGATTAAGATTAAGATGAGGCTTTATTTGAGAGGATACTGGAGTAGAGATAGCGTGCTGTGATTGTTAATTTAATATAAAACACACAACTAAAGAGGGTTTGCCATTTAAACATATACTGTGTTATCAGCACCACAGACGACACATCAGTACAGAAATAGATCTGTTAAAGGTTATTGTCCTTTTATTAAAACACCATCATGCTACGACCTCCTAAATATTTCTCATTTATATCAGTGAAGAACGTGAACAGGAACGAATTACTGAGTCCAGGTTAAACTAGCTTTGATTTCTATGTGGGAATGTGATCTGTAAGGGCTGGGATGGAATATTCGAATAAAGATTAAAAGATAAAGTAAAAAGTATCTGCCTCTGTTTTTAGAGTTAAAGAGTCGACAGGGTGGCAGCAGGTCTTCAGCAGCCCCAGATTGGACTGGATCATCGATCGAGTCGCCCTGAATGCTAAAGTCCTGGGTGGATCACTGGGAGACAACGAGAAAATGGTTGCCGTGGCGTCCAACACCGAGATTATCCTGTGGACTGTGTGTCCTGATGGAAACGGAAACGAGATCGGTAATGATTTCTGCTTTTCCTTATATATCTGTGGAATAAGAAAAGTTGTTTTGTTTTAAAAGGAACCTAATTATTTATAATGTGATTATATTTTGGGGAAAAATTAAACATAAAATGTAGTCTGTGTAAAAGAAATGGCACTGTCTGTTTAATCTGTTCTCCATGATGAGCAGATCTTCATTTTAAGAACCAGTGTAATTGAGTGTGAGGTTTTCTAGTGTGTGTATGAGACTGTGTCTATGAGACTGTGTCTATGAGACTGTGTGTCTGAGACTGTGTGGGTCTGAGACTGTGTGTGTATGAGACTGTGTGTGTATGAGACTGTGTGTCTGAGACTGTGTGTCTGAGACTGTGTGTCTGAGACTGTGTCTATGAGACTGTGTCTATGAGACTGTGTGTCTAAGACTGTATGTATGAGACTGTGTGTCTGAGACTGTGTCTATGAGACTGTGTGTCTGAGACTGTGTGTCTGAGACTGTGTGGGTCTGAGACTGTGTGTGTATGAGACTGTGTGTGTATGAGACTGTGTGTCTATGAGACTGTGTGTCTGAGACTGTGTGTCTGAGACTGTGTCTATGAGACTGTGTCTATGAGACTGTGTGTCTAAGACTGTATGTATGAGACTGTGTGTCTGAGACTGTGTCTATGAGACTGTGTCTATGGTGTTGCTGTTGTAGGAGTCTTTAGTCTCGGTGTTCCAGTCGAGGCGTTGTTCTTCGTGGGGAACCAGCTCATTGCTACAAGTCACACGGGCAAAGTGGGAGTGTGGAACGCAGTCACCAAACACTGGCAGGTTGGTTCTGGAATTAGAATAAAGGATGCACCCAGTTCAGTTACATACATATGAATTTATTTCTGTGTGTGTGTGTGTGTGTGTGTGTGTGTGTGTGTGTGTGTGTGTGTGTGTGTGTGTGTGTGTGTGTAGAATCAGGACGTGGTGCCTATAAACAGTTATGACACAGCTGGATCTTTCCTGATCCTGGGCTGTAATAATGGATCTATATACTACATTGGTAAGTTTATATTTTAATAAAAAACACAAACTAACAATGGAATGCAAAGAGAACTTAAGCAACACTGAAGTGATCCTACAAACATGACTAAGTTCACATTCGATTAGTTTAATTTTCATTAACTGATTTATTGTCGTTGATCAGAACGAACAGGTAGAGATGTGCACGCTGTGCTTTATGTTTTAGACGTACAGAAGTTCCCTCTGAGGATGAAGGATAATGATTTACTGGTGACGGAACTGTACCGGGATCCCAGTGAGGATGCCATCACAGCCCTGAGTGTTTACCTCACCCCCAAAACCAGTAAAGACACACACACACACACACACACACACACACACACACACACACACACACCAGGCTGATCTTTTAGTAAAAATTGCACCATTGAAATAGCAAACCAACAAAGTCAGAGCACTCCTGGAGTTTAAAGGAAACATGCCCTTTGTGCTTTTTGAAGTACTTTCTTGATCATTATGATCAAACACACGCTGACGCCTTAAATGAACCTGATTGGTGCTCGTTGATGGCTCATTAAAACTCACTCAGATATTTATGTCACAGTTGGCCATGCTGGGTGCTGCGTTTAAGGTTGTATTTGGTACATTAGTGCAGGAACGCTGGAGTCGGTGAGAGCCGTGTTCTTGTTACAGTCCTAACTCCCGTTGCAGGTGACAGTGGGAACTGGATCGAGATCGCGTATGGAACCAGCTCTGGAACAGTTCGTGTGATAGTTCAGCACCCTGAGACGGTGGGTTCTGGACCTCAGCTGTTCCAGACCTTCAGCGTCCATCGCAGTCCTGTCACCAAAATCATGCTATCGGAGAAACATCTCATCTCAGGTATCTACAGATGGGGGGCCCGATGGGGGCGTGGTCTAACTTTTGCATTCAGGTGTACTCATTTAATTGTGATAGTTATTTATAGACGTTATATACTGTATATGTTATATTTATGTAACATCCATATATAACATGTATATAAATAGTTATTTGTGTGTGTGTGTGTGTGTGTGTGTGTGTGTAGTTTGTGCAGACAACAATCATGTACGTACGTGGACTGTAACGCGCTTCAGAGGGATGATCTCCACTCAGCCAGGCTCCACCCCCCTCAGTTCATTTCGGATCCTCTCATTGGATGATGTGGATGGTCATGCAGGCTGCAGCGGTGGCACTGAGATCGGTACGCTGAATTACAAACTTACAACCAATTTTAAATGAAATTGTGATGGGCTTAATGTTTTTATCTGTAATTACAGGCGTCTCGCTCTGTCTGATTATAAAAGAAAGGTCATTAAAATGATGTTTGATTTCTAAGTTGTAAAATCAATCTGTGATCATTATTGTATGTAAGGTTTTGTGACTTATTTATATATCATGATAAATCAGGTATTCAATAAAAAAAGTATTTTATTATATATTGTTATATTATATATTATTATATATTTTATTATATTTTATTTGATGTTTATTCCTGTGTTGTTCCTCAGGACCTTATGGAGAAAGAGATGAACAGCAGGTCTTTATTCAGCGTGTTGTTCCTGATACTGATAAACTTTATGTACGGCTTTCATCTAACGGCAAGAGGTATGCACACGCCCCGCACACACCCTGCACATGCCCCACACACGCCCCGCACACACCCTGCACACACCCCGCACACACCCTGCACATGCCCCACACACGCCCCGCACACACCCTGCACACACCCTGCACACACCCTGCACACACCCTGCACACGCCCCGCACACGCCCTGCACACACCCTGCACACACCCTGCACACACCCTGCACACACCCTGCACATGCCCCACACACGCCCCGGACACGCTCAGAATTCTGTGCAACTTAGAATGCATACCGGCCCCTTCTCAGCTTGTCTGTGATGGGGTAAACTTTGATTTAGGTCTAATTTGTCACTTCTTTTGGTAAAAATGACTTTTTTAAGTTTCTGTCATTTGCATTTTCCAAATTCTGTTCTATAGATCCTCAAAAACATGATGTGTAATTAAAACATAACGATTAAAACCAGTATTCCGTGTGTCTCCGTTGTGTAAAAAGGGTTTGCGAGGTGCAGTCGGTGGATGGAACCCCGATCACAGCGTTTGTAGTTCATGAGTGTGAGGGTTCGAGTCGCATCGGTTCCCGTTCACGTCGCTTCCTGTTCAGTGGCCATGGTAACGGCAGCATCCAGATGTGGGACCTGACTACAGCCTTGGAGATCTCCTCTAAAGGGGACATCAAAGGTCTGGATTATTTCAAATTGGGTGTGTGTGTGTGTGTATAGAGGGTCTGTGTGTTTATGTTCAGTGTGTCTGTGTGTAGCTTTAGGAGGACCTACAGAAGAGGAACTGTTGGAGTTGTTGGTTCAGTGTGACCTGGCGCTGACCCGAACCCCAGATATGAGTCCGGCTGCATCCGTCACACACTCGTCACGCAACTCCACCTGCAGGTACAAACACACGATGGGTTCACATGTTCACATAATTATTATATGGATGGATTGGCACCCTGTCTCCAGTCTATCTGCTCAGTTCCTGGCATGTTCCCCTCTGGATGAGTGTGTGGTGAAGGGTGAACGCAGGTGTGAGGTGCATTTAAATCTAATTAAACTACAAATGGGGAGTTTAAAAAAGAGCAGCACTTTAACTGCTTAACTATATTAAGTTTATTAAAGCAGTTCATATTGTCTGCCCTGCTGTGCCGGGTGGCATCAGGAGTCACAGTTCTGCCAGGACGAACTCGGGTGGAGGATTTCTGTCATTATTATTAATGCTGAGCAATGTTTTCCACTTTCTCTGTCTCTCTCTGTCTCTCTCTGTCTCTCTCTCTCTCTCTGTCTCTGTCTCTCTCTGTCTCTCTCTCTCTCTCTCTTTCTCTCTCTCTCTCTCTCTCTCTCTGTCTCTCTCTGTCTCTCTCTCTCTCTCTCTCTCTCTCTCTCTCTCTCTCTCTCTCTCTCTCTCTCTCTCTCTCTCTCTCTCTCTCTCTCTGTCTCTCTCTGTCTCTCTCTCTGTCTCTGTCTCTCTCTCTGTCTCTGTCTCTCTCTGTCTCTCTCTCTGTCTGTCTCTCTCTCTGTCTCTGTCTCTCTCTGTCTCTCTCTCTCTCTCTCTTTCTCTCTCTCTCTCTGCCCTCAGTTTACAGTCTCAGGTCACTGAGAGCGCACGTGCTGCCGCAGCCACGCGTGGTTTCACTCGCCCCGTTCAGTCGGTCAGAACCCGTGATCTTCCTCCTCATCTGGGACTCAGCATGAGCTCTCTCACCAACATCGCCCACGAGCGCGAGCGAGAGCGGCACCATGATCGAGAGCGGGAGAGAGATTGCACGTTTGCCCCTCGAGGGGGTAGTTTTGTGGAGCGATGCCAAGAACGTGCCAAATTCACGGACATGCCCGGCGCGGATGTTCAGTTTGGACACCGTCCTTATTTCTCATCGTCCTCCTCCAGGAGACCCGCTACTTTAATTCCAGGACACCCTCTCAGTATCAGCCCCATCCGGTCCAGGACCCCCACTGCACCCCCACAGCATAGTCCAGCATTACCTCCTAATGATGATGCCGGTCCTGAAGCAGGACCTACACCTGATGGCGCGACCTCTCCACCACCTACCAGTAATAAACCCGGCTTAAATGAGACCAGCTTCTGAAATCCACTATGCACTTCATTGAAACACATTTATTAATCACTGATCTGAGATCATCCTCAGTTCCACTGCCGCAGGGTGTGTGGCTTTCAGTTCAGGTGGTGCATTTTGGACGATTACATGTTTGCAGCGTAGTGGGAACAGTTTGGGGAAGGCCGGTGAGATTGTGCCTCACAGGGTTCGGGTAAGCTGGGGGAGGAACAGACTGTCCTGCAGAAAAACCTGAACTCGATCTCATTGGACACGTTTGAGATGAACTCCAACAGAGACACTGAGACAGAGACCTTCATCCATCAGCAGGGTTCGATGGATCGGCAAAAAAAAGTGTAACTCAGTCATTAGTCACTGCTGTATGTTCAGGGTTAATTACTTAAAAACTGCATTCATATTTTAGTTTTTTTTATTATTGTCTCATTCATTGAGTTGTTTATGTTTTGGATGTTGTTTTTGTTCTATAATCCCCTCATCCAGAATAATCTCATATTTCCTCATCCATACATATTTGCTCTTATATTTAGATCAAAGGGTTTTATATTAATTGTTTACTCAGTTTGGTAATTTTTCAGGCTCGGCCCATAAGGGGGCGCCACAGCGGATTACTATTCCCCATTTCGTTCTATACTGGCTATTAAAAGAGCTCACCATGGTCTCCATGCTTAAGTAGGTGGAGCATCTTAAAGTACCCTACACATTGATGATGCTCATCATGCATCCTGGCGTTATGTGTTTCTCAGGTACGGGCGCAGGTGCACCCCCCCCCCCCCATCAGTGTGATGTTAAAGAAATCCTGATTCATTAGGCCAGCACGTTCTTCTGATGCTCCTGGGTCCAGTACTGATGCTCACTGAACGTGATGCCCTGGGAATTCTGACACCCTGTACACGGCTCCTGGGGAGCTATGGGAGTGAGGTGCCTTGTTCAAGGGCCCTTCAGCTGTAGCAGTTGGTGGGACCCTGGACCCCCAGGTCGCAAGGCTCATTCCTTAACTACAAGCTTATAACAATGGTGTGCAAGCACATCTGTTCCTTATAGACATTTTGTAAAACAATAATGCCCCTCAGATGTTTCCTCAGATCATGTGATCCCCGTTACCTCTGTCCAGCTTTTACCCAGAGTTCAAATGTTTTTTATAATTGTACCAAAATGATAGATGAGTTTCCTGAAATGATTTTGCGCTGTCATATTCTAATAACGGCCATCGCAACATGTGGCCTTTGTAACTCGGCCCAACAAAGCAATACGTTTTTTTTCATGTATACATTGTAATGTCAGAAAGTTTTGATAAATATAAATAATAAAATATATAAATCAATAAAAAATAAACCTGAGGTGTCATGTGATCTTTCACAAAACAGACCGGGGTCCCTGTGTTCTGCTTTAATAAACATCCACTAGAAACTCCTGCCACCCTGGGGCTTCCATGTTTTTGGCGTGTGGGAGGAAACCCACGGACACGGTCAAAACATGGAAACTCCACTCAGATTGGGATTCAAACCTGGATCCCCAGCACTGAGAGGAGAACATGCCAACCCCTACACCATATCTAGATATTTTTCTTAAGGTAATTAATGCAACCTGTTCCATTCTGATATAGTTTAGAGCTTAATTGGTAGTACAAATCTATTTTTGGCTGCGACACGGTGGCTTAGGGTCTAGCACATTTGCCTCTCGGCGCTAGGGATTCCTGGAATTTGCATGTTCTCCTCGTGTCCACGTGGGTTTCCTCCCACCGTCTAAAAACATGGATCAAGGTCAATTGAATTCTCTAAATTGCCCCATATAGAGTGTGTATGTGTGAGTGAGTGTGTGTCCAGCAATAGATTGCCCCTCTGTCCTGGGTGTATCCGCCCAGCCGCCTGAAACGTTCTCCCCTTGATTGTCATGGGGAACCCCCCCCCCCAGTAGAGGATAAAGTGGAAGATAATGGACGGATGGGAGACTATTTTTGTATATTTTCAGCTTGAGGGTGAAATACTGTAAACATTGGACCCGGTGTCCTGTTTCCTTTGATGTTGACCCTGATGGCGTTCCACAGTGGACTCGCGCCTCGGACCTGCGCAGTGAGGCTGAGCGTGTCCTCTATTCAGACCATCTCTGTCTGAAACACCTGAACAATAACCCGCTGTCTCCGGACTAAACTCAGATTACATTAGATCAGATTAGATCAGATTAGATCAGATTACTGATATAAAGGCGAGCAGGCAGTCTGTGTGAATTGGCCGTTAGTGGTCGTTGGTTGTCCCGCTGTATTGTTTACTCTGAAGCGTGTTGGTCCTGCTTTAAAGTCTTTAATCTCGGGACAGAGGTTCGGTTCTGATGGACCCGCTCACAGCGGCGTGGTGTCTGCTGACTGCGCTCCTCGGTTCGGTTCTGCTCGCTGCTTATAAACTGGGTTTAATCCACAGACTCTGTTATAAGGTAAGTGACAGACGACACTTTGAGTTTAGATGTTTGTGGAGTGATGTGTCCCGCGGAATACACGCGTTCTGTTTATTATAAACTCAATTCTGAATGTTTCAGAAAGCGGACGCGATTTAAAACGAGCTCCAACTTCTGAAGTTCGAAAGGCGCTGCGCGTTTACACCAATATTTACAGTAAACCAACGGGGAGCCGATACAGGAGCCGAGCTTACAGTGTACAACCTTTAACATTTATAATGCAACATCGGCTTTGATCTAATGTCTTTGATCTGATGTCTTTGATCTGATGTCTCTGATCTAATGTCTCTGATCTAATGTTATCACCAGGGCATCTGATTTGCGGTGAGTTTCGTGTTTGTGAGCGTTCACATCATGACGGTGCATCATTTTACCTCAGCACACTTGTTACATACAGATAAAGTTACGAAAACTCTTAATTCCTCTTTAATCCCATAAAGTGTAGGATTAATAAAGCAATACAGTGCGAGGGGGCGTGGCTTTCATCGGAATAAAGCCCATAAGGAGGTGTTCCGAGTCCCGGCGTGTAGTGGAGAACAGCGCCACCTCTTTACGTGATTTATTCAGAATAAGACACAACCTCGAGAGTCTGATTACTTTAATAAAACACTTACAAACACACTGTAATAATAAAAAACAAGCTCTGATTCAGAAACGTCTTTATTAAAAACTAAATCGTTAATAATCTGCTCTCAAACTAGTCTGGTTTTTAAAGTGAACGCTGATCACTCAGTAACAGGATTCCTATACATCACTATAATACAATTTTAATTATTAACGCTTATCACTTACTCTACACTTTCTCATTACTACATTAAAGTATGATAATAGCTTTAGTTACGACTTTTAAAACTGATTTTCCAGAGTAAATTAGACTACAGTATGTACTGTGTACTCGGTTCTCTAATGCCCCGGGCCCCTATAGTACCACCACAGAGCAGGGGGTATTGGATATCATATTTCATTATCATATATGATCAGAGTTATAGATTTCTGAAGATAATTGGAGGGTGGTGTTATTATGGTTATGGGAGAGGTGATTGGAGGAAGTTTGCTGTTATCTGTGGGGTGGGGCACCGGTGTGCGGTTAAGCCATCGCAGCATTCAGTCTGATACAGAGTTCAGAAGTTTCATGACCTTTGTCCATGCTAGTTGGGAAGTAATAAATACAAACTTTGGAACTTAACATAAATAAATAGGGGTTTTTTTTGGAGACACTTTCAGTGCGACAGTGTGAGGACCCAACACCCTCCACCGGGGCTAGAGATACATGTGCACATGTAGATAAGATCTGGAGAACCAAGGACACTCTTTACCCGATCTGCTCAGGTTCTGGTCATAAAGGTAAATCTGATCTGTATGAATTCCACTGACCTGCATGAGAATGCTGAGTCAGCAGAGAGCAGCAAGTCAACTGTGGAGTGAACGGTATCTATAAGGATGACTGATAAGGAGGATTCATCTGCAGAATGAAATCTGGACAAAAGTTAGAGTTGTATAATAACTGAAACACACCGTTCACCTCGTCCGTCCGTCCGCCTGTCACACGGCAGGCATGACAGGTTTTATGATGATGTAAAGATGTTCTATTGTGGATGTCAGTACGTAAGAGCATCAGACAGTGGGCCTTATTTCAGTCATATTTAGTGAGCAGTCAACCGTGCACCCCGCAGCTTTATTTTGGAGCATGTCAGTGTGCTGTTGCTATAGTAACATATAACAAGAATAGAGATTTAATAGCTATGAACAAAACCATTATTATATCTTCACACTTCATATTGATGATCTTGATCCCTCTAATTGTACCTGCGCCCTGTTGGTTCTCATCACAGAACAGGTATCATTTGGGTGGTGGATTGTTGATGGTCAGTTCTGCAGTCACACTGCCGGGATAGGACTAAGTCACCCACCCAATACCCCTGCTCTGTGGTGGTACTATTGGGGTCCTGAGTGTTAGAGGACAGAGGACACAGTATGTCCTGTAGACACTAACAGATGGACTACAGAGTGGAACTGGAGAACTACAAAGTCCATCTGAGAACATGGAGGTTTAGACTGGTTCTGTGTATGTGTGTGTAATATGGAGGTCAGTTAAATGTAATGAACTCATTGTTCTTCATGCACATGATGAAAGGCAGTGGAGACAACAAACAAGCTCCTGTCATCAGAGGGATTACGGATTCTTTTGAAAATCAGCCAACTGAAGTTAAATTCAAAAGGGTTCAGCAAGAACCTCTCCCTCTGGCATTCTGAGTTTCTTTATGTATACACACAGTATCAACACACTCCTCTGGTTTAATTACCGTAACATCTGACATGCCTACCCTCGAGACCCTGAGGAGGTTTATATACTCTTTATGATGAATCTGCTAATGTTACCGATCCTCAGTGAGTCGTCAGCCGTGCACCGCGGAGCTTGATTGAGGGCGTGGCGTTGAGTCTGCCATCATGATTGATGGGTGTGTTTCAGACCAATCAGCATGTCTCTTGTTTTTTAAACTGTAATGAATTCTTTGTGGTGTTTCAGACCGAGGTGAGGAGCTCTCGACACGGAGGCGAGAGCGTGGCCGAGGTGCTGCAGGCTCACGGCATCAGATTCGTCTTCACGCTGGTTGGAGGACATATCTCCCCCATTCTGGTGGCATGTGAGAAAATGGGCATCCGTGTCGTGGACACGCGGCATGAAGCCACCGCGGTGTTTGCTGCAGATGCTGTGGCAAGGTTGTCTGGTACGACCGAACAAATCAAAGTTTCCTTTAAAGTAAATTCATTCATTAATGTGTTTAATTACTGACAGAACACAGACGAAGGCTTTTACTTTCAGAGAAAGAAATGAACTGTGAAAAAAGAGCTGCTTTTAGCTTATTTGTGCATGTTAGTTTATTAATAATAAAAAAATAAACCAAGGTAAACTCTTAATGTATTTTAGTGCTTATTTTAGAACATTAATGTTCTTAAACACACAAATAAAAGCTTTTTAATACAAAAACACAGAAAGGAAAAAAATGTATAAGGCTTTTTCCTGGTCTGTTTACTTCACCTGTTTTTACAACAAGCCGCCACAAGGTGGCAGTAAAGGACAAATTATTTTACAGCGTGCGTGCTGTTAAAAAAAAAAAAAAATTATATATATATATATGTGTGTGTGTGAGAGAGAGAGGGCTAGACAAACAGCCAATCAGATTTAAGGTTCAGAACTACCTGTTTTATTAAAGCCTTAATGTTTGTGTTTTGACGTAACATTAATGTTCTGTTTATAATGTAATGATTTCTATATTCAGGCACTGTTGGGGTGGCCGCCGTGACAGCTGGACCTGGTCTGACTAACACGGTCACCGCGGTGAAGAACGCTCAGATGGCCGAGTCCCCTTTACTTTTGATTGGAGGAGCGGCCGCTACGTTGCTGCAGGTCAGGAACGATAAAGTGTTTTCCTCCAGCACCAGTCCTTTAAATAACTGCAGCGTTAGGGACAGGGGACACGCAAACACATCTGCACATTTACACTAATACAACATACAGCGCCTCCTAAAGGAAACTGACATGAAAACATGAACATGTATATTCATTTATTTATTTCTATATATAAACAGATATAGACGACACTTATTATAAACCCTATTTTGTGAATTGTGTATAGTAACGTGTTTGTGTTTGTTCAGGGTCGAGGAGCCTTACAGGACATCGATCAGATGTCTCTTTTCAAGCCGATCTGCAAGTTCTGTGCATCTGTGAGGACGGTGAGGGACATTGTTCCAACTGTCCGTAAAGCCCTGGCTGTGGCTCAGTCGGGCACTCCAGGTTAGTGTTTGCATCCTAACATTTCTTAGATCAAATAATCCTTTGATCTGGAACCCTAATGTTCTCTGTATATATACGTATACGTATAAATGCTCTCAGTGTGCCAAAGATGTTTCAATATTTCTTTGCTTTTGACGTCATCTGATCAGATTCCTTATGCTGAGAACTGTTGACCTTCAGTTGAACGGTTTACTGACCTTGTCCTTCAGGTCCGGTGTTTATTGAGTTTCCTATAGACACTCTGTATCCATACCATCTCGTAGAGAAAGAGTTTTCTCCCAAAAACACTCCGAAGGGGCTTCTTGGAAAAATAATTTCTTGGTATGAAAATCTTACAAAATCAAACATAATTCTAACAATATTACTGTTTATAAAATCTCCTGTGATATGAAATATTTAAACTGTTTTGATCATTTTAAAATATGCCTCCTCAAGTTTTATATATTATTTTGTTTCTGTGTAATCTGTATCATCCCTCAGGTATCTGAATAATCATCTGTTGAATCTGTTTGCTGGAGCGTGGGAGAAACGGGACCTCTCTCCTCTGCCGGTCTGCATTCCTCGAGCTACAGACCTGCAGGTGACGTTAACTTTAATTAAACTGCGTTATTACCACAGATCACTCTGTGTTTACTCTATAGGACAAAATGTAAAGTGTTTACTGAGAGCTACTGATGATGATAAATATTGAATAATGCAGGCTAATGTACATATTAATATAAATGTTTCATCCTCAGGTGCAGAGTTGTGTAGAGCTGCTGAGCAGAGCTAAGAAGCCAGTGATTGTGTTAGGTAGCCAGGCAACACTCCCTCCCACACCTGTGGAGGACGTCAGGTACCTTCATTACAGTTCAGTCAATTTACATAACCATGGTAACAACACCATTTAAATATCATGTAATCTAATTTAATCTGCTGACAGAGTGGTGCATTAAACATCTAATAAAAACAAGACTTTAAAACAGCATTTAACTCATAAAAGTGTAGAAATGTGACAAAAAGACATGAAGCAGCATTATTTGTTGATTATTTGGGAGACACGATCAGGAAAGATGAGCAGATAAAGCAGCTGACCTGCAGATTCATCCCAGATCAGAACCTGGATCACTAGAACACCCTGCTCTTAATATTCATTAATATTAATATTAATTGCACTGGTCATCAAACAGTGAGATGCAGTTGTAATTTAAACCAGATGTTAGTTGTTTTTATGCTGTTATTATATTTTAATTGCACAGATGGCATCGGTTTTGGAATACATTTTTTAAATGATGGTATAATATTAATCTGAAAACCTAAAAATGCTTTAATAAAATAATGTAAGGCCCTGATGTCTTGCTTTCATAAACGTTTTCAGTCTTTTATCATCATCTGCGTGAGGAGTCTGTGGAGTTTTGTACATGTTGTTTTGACTCTTTTCCAGAAAAGCTTTGGAGTCGTTGGGTATCCCTTGCTTTCTTGGTGGAATGTCCCGGGGAATTCTGGGTAGGGACAGTCCGCTCCATATCCGGCAGAACAGAAGAGAGGCTTTAAAGGAGGCTGATTTGGTTCTGCTCGCAGGTACGAAACTAAAATATTTAGCTTTTCATTTATATTTAGTACGGTTTTATTACCTCAGACCCATGATGACCAGGATTTCTGTTTCCCAAACAATGAAAATCTGCCATCTAGTGGCCAAATTACAGAACGCAGTTCATAAATAAATAAATGCTGATCTCTGTTTATATTAATCTGAATTTGATGATTTAAAATAACGTATTGTATATCACACACTGAATGTGAAGCCCTCAGAGGGGTGTGTTATTGTTAATGGTGGACACACGGCTCAGCCAATCAGATTTAAGGATTGATAAGTTGTTGTAAGGCTGTGATTATGTTTCAGGCACTGTGTGTGACTTCAGACTGGGATATGGCAGAGTTCTGAACAGATGCAGTAACATCATCGCAGTGAACAGGGACAAGACTCAGTTACTGAAGAACTCGGACATGTTCTGGAAGCCCACTGTAGCAATTCAGGGTGAGGTACTAATTTGTTAATGCTAAAAATAGAATTAGGTGAAAACCTGTTAATATTTATGAATGATAAGTTTTAATTTTAAGTCCTTTAATTAACCAGAAACACATTATAAAGAATACTGGTATGTGAAATGAGTTTCCACTCACACACACACTCACACACATGTCCATTGAGTAGGTGCAACATTATAACCACCTTCCTAATATTATGTTGGTTTGCTGCTAAAACAGCTCTGACCATTTGGGAAGAGTCTCCACTAAACCCCCAAAGCTGTGCTGACTTTATTTACAGATGGTATATTAAAAGGGAATAAAAATACAGATGTGGACTGGTGTTCTTGCTGATTGACACGCTGCTTTAGCATCTCAGAGCCATCATTAAGGACTGGAGTTCTTCTCTTGTGTGAGTGTGCTGTTTTGTAAAAACAGTCTGCTGATAAAGGACTTGTTGTTTCAGGTGATGTCGGTTCCTTCCTGTTACAGCTGTCCATGGGTTTGAAGGGACACAGTTGTCCTGAAACATGGCTTAATTCTCTAAAGGACGGAGACCGATGTAAAGAGCGAGCTAACAGGTTTATTTCTTCAGTGTTTTGAGTTCTTAAAAGTTAAAATTGTTTTCTAATCAACGTGAATCAAATGTTTTAAACTGGCAGATTTTTTAATGTTCATATTTGTTCTTATTAACTGTGACAGAGCCAAAGCAAAGGAGAAGGTGGACATGCATCTGAATCCTCTGAGTGTTCTGCACCAAGTAGACCAACTGATGGCAGAGGACAGCATCATCGTGGCAGATGGAGGCGACTTCGTGGGGAGTGCTGCTTACATAATGAGACCACGAGGACCGCTCAGCTGGCTCGATCCAGGTGAGGGTATTAACAGAAAAATACACTTTTTAGATTAGTGATGAGTGAGTAATTAGATGTGGGTGTACTGTCCTTTATTACTGGCCAATCTCCAAACTTGTAGAGCAGAAGGTTGTATTTGCAAAGTAAGACACCACTTATATAAATTAAAATGATTTAAATGTTTGTACAATAAAAACCATCTATGGTTTCATTTGCGTTGTTTTTTTTAACAGGGGCTTTCGGGACCCTTGGCGTTGGAGGAGGTTTTGCTTTGGGAGCGAAGCTTTGTCGTCCTGACTCGGAGGTGGGAGACGGGCGTTTTCACATTTATTTAATGTAAAGATAACTTTAAATGATATTTTATTCCTGAAGCCAATCAGATGAGTGGTGCTGTCCGTAGGTTTGGGTCGTTTACGGTGACGGCTCGCTGGGTTACAGTGTGGCAGAGTTTGATACCTTCACCAGACACAAGGTACCATCATCCATCAACAGACTTCATAACATACAAATGATCACGCTGGTTCAATTAGACTTTATAATAAAGAAATTTAAATAATACCAAAGTGATTTCATTAAAAAAAAGATCAAAGGTTTAATAACTGAACAAAGAGATTTAAAACCAATAACAATCCACAAAACATAACACAGATACTGACTCCTGATAATGAAGGAGGGACAGATCTATAATTAGGGCTGCAAAGAGAGAAAGCAGGTGTGAGGGGGCGGGGCTACTCAGAACAAAGAGGGAAGCAGGTGAGGTGGAACGCTGGTGAATTAAAAGGAAGTGAGAGAGCAAGTGGGAGCACTGATACATCACACACACGTACACACACACACACACACACACAGTTAAATTAAACAGATATAGATACAGAAACAAAGTTGATTTGATCATCATAATAATATAAAAATAATAAAGTAACATAAACATCTAAAATCTGGTTCGTCAGAATGTAAAGCATTATCAGTTCATTTAAACATATTTTAAACCCAACATCAAGAATAAAAGGTTTACAGTTCATTATATTAGAAAACGTTTCAGGGAAACTGCACGTTTCCTCCCACAGTCCAAAAACATTTGTTCAAGGTGAATTGTCTGCTCTTAATTTGCCCCTATACGGTGTAAGTGAGTGAGTGTGTACTCAGTGATGGGCATCACTCCTCTGTGACCTTAGTGGAGGATTTAGTTAAAGATTCACTAATATACAATGTACATTTGTTTGAAAAGTACTTTGATCATATTCATTCATTCATTCATTATCTCCCGCTTATCCTCTATTAGGGTCGCGGTGGGGTTCCCCATGCCCATTCAGGGGAGAACATCTTGGGCGCTGGGAGATAGACCCAGGACAGGGCGCCAATCCATCGCTGGGCACACACTCACTGACACATACACACTCTATAGGGGGCAATTTTGAGAATTCAATTAACTTGATCCATGTTTTTGGACTGTGGGAGGAAACCGGAGAACCCGGAGGAAACCCACGCAGACACGGGGAGAACATGGAAACTCCACCCAGATGGGGATTCGAACCGGGAATCCCTAGTGCTGAGAGGAGAACATGCTAAACCACTAAGCCACCGTGCCGCCTCTTTGATCATATTTTGTTCATAATTATGAATTAATTAGTCATTTACAATAAGAATAACTGCTTGTACATATTGATCTTCAGTCTTTTTCTGTTTAATGTTGTGTTTTTTTAGAAATCCTCCGGTCTTTGTGTTTCAGACCCCTGTTATTGCGTTGGTGGGAAATGATGCGTGCTGGAGTCAGATTTCCAGAGAGCAGGTTCCTATACTTGGCAGTAATGTGGCGTGTGCTCTTTCCTTTACGGGTGACGTATTTTATATTTTTATTTTTTTGTGAAATGATGATGATGATGAAGATGATGATGATGATGATGATAATGATGATGATCAGGCCTTTTCAGTGTGCTGTCTGCATCAGTTTCCTCTTACATCTAAAGACATGCTTCTGGATCGTCTGGAGACATTAAGACCCCTGTTCTACTTATCGGGGGTGTAATGTATCGGTGTCAGACCCAATTACA
Organism: Corydoras maculifer; assembly: GCA_019802435.1. Classification (NCBI taxonomy): domain Eukaryota; kingdom Metazoa; phylum Chordata; class Actinopteri; order Siluriformes; family Callichthyidae; genus Corydoras; species Corydoras maculifer. Next base: position 219,849 of record JAFMOD010000134.1, on the reverse strand, counting down.
AATAAATAAGAGTTTTATGTTTGGACGGCCGGCATTTTAAAACTATTTTTTTTATCTCTGTTGAAAACAGAAGCTTTGTATGTAAATGAGTCTGTTTTAAATACATATATTTACATAGATTTCCTTTCTCTCCTTTTCAGATTATCATGTCGTTGCTGACGGTTACGGAGGTAAAGGTCACCTGATTGGACGTGAAGACGAGTCTCGTCTCGAGGACATCGTTAAAGAGGCACAGCGGCAGTGCGGAGAGGGTAAAGCCGTGCTGCTTAACGTACTTATAGGGAAAACGAACTTCAGGGAAGGTTCTATTTCTGTGTAGAGGACCTCGGGGTCGCACTTTCTGTCTAAAATCTCCAAAGCATTTCAGTTGGTCGGGTGTAATCAGCACCGTGGACTCGATTCAAAGTCGACGTACAGTGTTTATACCAAACGTAGCTTTTAGTTAGGACATTTTTATCTTTAATTATTTTAATTTGCTTTTGTTGTGTCCTGAAATTTCCCTAACGAGCTTGAACCTTCCTCTCTGACCGTATGCACCCGGTTATTGAGTTCTTTAGTTCCAGCAGTGAGTGAGATCTGAAGGTGTGTGAGGGATTCGTTTTGTATTATTTAAAGAAATGTATAAAAATCATTAGAGCGACTGATTTTAATACTGATTTGATTTTTTAATTAAGAGTGCAGAAGGTATTGCTGTTCCTGGTTCCAGTGTGACTGAATTCATAAAGTCTGTTAGTAATTATTAAAAAAAAACTGTTGCAATCTGTTTAATAATTTTATTAAATATTAATTCTACATAAAAACTGAGTGACAAAAACAAATCATGAATTCATGTACGTTTCTTATCTCATCATCTTCTGCTTCATTCTCTACGACCGTTACACCCACCACATGGTGCCAGTCCATCACTGAGCACACACACACACACTTCATCACAATCTTTATAGGGGCAATTTAGAGAGGGGAAAAACCCAGAGGAAACCCACACAGACACATGAGAACATGGAAACACAACTCCGATTGGGATTTGCAGGTCCACTCTGTAGTCCATCTGTTAGTGTCTACAGGACATACTGTGTCCTCTGTCCTCTAACACTCAGGACCCCAATAGTACCACCACAGAGCAGGACTACAGATGGACTACAGTCTGGAATTATAGAACTACAAAGTCCATCTTTATGGTAAGTGGAGGACATGGACCCAGAAGGGGGTGTGTCCTAACGTTTTGACTGGTCAGGATAAATATAACGTGTGTTCATTTTATGTGTTTACATAAAATGAAGTCTACACGGTCAGACTAAGAAACCAAGTTCCATTGGCCGTGCTGAAGTTTGTCCTTTAGAGATGCAATGTTGCTGTGAAGTTGCTGAGATGTTGCTGCAATGTTGCTGAGATGTTGCTGACTGGTTTATTGCATCATACAGCAGGAGCAGTATAATTGACACTCCAGAGATGCAGAGCGCTGTAACCCTCTCACATTCACTGCTGCAATATTCTGCAATCCTTTCAGAGCCAACAGGTGAGCAGCTCTGTTGTCTGGGGAACAGACACTCCATAGCAGCCCAAGGAAATTAAGACTCACTAGTATTTACATACACACTCACACACACACACTCACACACTCACACCAGTAATTCTTACATAGAAAGGTCAAAGAATTAAATCCTCACAGTGCAAACTCCTGTTATAACCGTGCATCACCCCCGTCCCTGAAACACATCGTAAATGTGCTGAATTTGCAAAATTCTGCTCCTCCACCAATTAACCAAAAGCATTTAAACGAATCGAGTTTGTGTTGTGTTGCCTCTGATCAGTATTGTGCTGCAGCCTGCAGTATGTTCTCTGTGGTGTCGAGATAATTGATTATTTCTCAGGGGAGTTTCATCATGCCTTGTTTTTAACCCCTCTCACACACACCCTCACCAACCTCTCATTAAAGACCTAAACCAATGATTTAATATAGAAGTGAATAAAACACTAGATCACTGTAAATAAAAATGCACTTCTTTTGTAAATAGTGATTTATTTAACTATCGTTCTCTCAAACACATATTTTAATACAATGAAATGATTTTAAAATGTCACCTTCTCAGTTTGAACCCCGCTGAGATGTTATTGAAATCAGCCGTAAGCTGATGAATTCACACCGTGGATCTGCAGATCAGTTGGTGTCTGATCAGGTTGTGGGATGTTCTCATACGTCATCCTGGCGTTTTACTCGGGAGAGTGTTCCGTGAGCTCCGCGCTCATGTTCTCCAGACGCTTCAGTCTGTGAGACCGATTCAAACAATATCCAATGGCCTGCTCCGTTTCCAGAATTCTTCTGTGGAAGCGGGTCCGGTCTCGGGCCTGCTCCTCCCACGGTCCTTTACGACATGCCTGCAGGGCAAACGCCCAGGTTCTCATGTTGTGGACTTGAACAAACGGAGAGAAGTTCACCTGGAAACCAAAATGACCAGTCAGCACAATTAGTAAACGAGAAGCATAGGTTAATTATAAATGACTAGACAATCTGTCCAGGTGGACACGGTCTGCAAACTGTGTAAATATTCAGATGCTTGAGGTTGAGTAGAGTTCCCAAAGGTTCCCCATGCCCACCCAGGTAGAACAGGGACAAGCACAGGGCACCAATCCATCATTTGATGGACACACACTATGTAGGGGCAACCTAAGCAACCAATTCACTTTGTGAACTCATCCATGATTTTGGACTGTGGGAGAAAACTGAAGAACCCAGAGGAAACCCACACAGACACATGGAGGATATGCAAACTCCACCAAGCTAAGGATTCGAATTTGGAAACCCCAGTGCATGGTGCCGTCCTGAGATTAAATGTTTTGCATTATTGAATAAAGGTTAAATAATGTTTACCTTTTTTAGAATGGGGATCTTCTTCTTTGTGCTGGGGGTCTTCACTGGGGGTCTTCTCCAGGGGACTTTAGTTGGCTTCTCAACACAGACCTGTGGACACTGGTGATGGATAACTGCTTTCTGCTTTAGTTTCGGCTTTCGGCATCTCGTCTTGATTGCATTTTGCTCGTTAGAGGTTGGAGAACGTTGAGTCTGCTCGTCCGTACAGGTACGTAGGCTTTTAAAGGGAGCTCTGAAGTTCAGCGGGTGGTAGGGGTCATCATCCCAGGAGAGCGACTTCCACAGGGCGTCCTCGTCCTCCGAGTTGATGAGCCCGGTGTTGTCCTGCTCGCTGGAGGAGGAGGATGAAGACACACTCCATGGTGAGGTGCGCTGATGTCTTGGTTGGTCAGGAGCTTTAGTGGAGATACTTGCAGTGAACTGCAGGGGGTGGTATGGATCAGTGGACACGGGGCAGTTCCAGAGTCTGTCCACAGAGGAACCATCGAAGCTTCCCCAGCTGAGGTCACTGTCAGACTCGCTGATCTTTAAAGAGGGAGGATCATCCTGCTTCTGGATCTCGGTCGTCACGAGGTTGGCCACACATTCGGCAAACCTCACGTCGTCTGTGAATCGGCATTCCGATTTGTTCTGAGAGTTAAACTCAAACCTTGGTTTCCAGATGTTTTGCTCGTCAGCGTTAGTGAGAACCTCACCTGCATGGTACATCAAGTCGTCCACCAGGGAGCAGCACAGGTCGTCCCTCACCAGACTGGACAGGACGCTTTTGGAGTGTGAGGTGAGGTCAAAGGCATCGGGGCTGAACGAGGTCAGAGGCACCGAGCCGGCCACCACCACGTTCTTATTGCTGTTAAACAGGGTGGACAGAAGGAACCCGTCAGCTGGGTCACAGGAGGCGTTGGTCATGTGAGGGATCTGCTCAGCCGTGTTGTCAGTGATGCGCAGGTGGACCTCGAACCTGAACATCTGGAACACTGCAAAGAACCAGAATAGGGATGGAACCATCAACAAACATCTGGATGGTGCAGTGAAGACGTGACAGACAGACCTTCAGACAGGTTCGGCTGAGATGAAGGATACAGAACTGGTCAAAAGTTAGGACACGCCCCCTCTCTGCTCTCCATGTTCTCTTGTACTTCTCCAGTTCCACTCTGTAGTCCATCTGTTAGTGTCTACAGGACATACTGTGTCCTCTGTTCTCTAACGCTCAGAACCCCAATAGTACCACCACAGAGCAGGGGGTATAAAGTGAATTATTCCTATCCCGGCAGTGTGATTGCAACAATCCTCCACCCAAATGATACCTGTTCTGTGATGGAGAACCAACAACAACACAGAACACAGATGGACTACAGTATGGAACTGGAGAACTATACATTCCAACTGTATGGTAAGTGGAGGACATGCAGGATTGAGCCAGAAGGGGACGTGGCCTAAATTTTGGAAAAATTGAAAAAAAAAAATTAAATTTTTTTTTTTAAGAAGTTGGAAAATTATTAAAACAAAATTTTGGCCTTAATTTTAAGAGTTCGATAATATAATAGAAACTTTAAAACTGCTTTAAAAAATCAATTACAAAGTTAATAATATGCATTAATTTTTCAAATACATTCTTTTCCTGCCTGTTTCTAAATGATTGTAGTTTAAAATATTGTTATTTTTACAAAATAAAAAGATAAAGCATAATGATTGTAGTCGCAGTCATATACAGGAAAGAAAATGGTGTTATAAGCTTAAAAAAGATAAAGAAATGTGTTCAATACAGACCTACTGCTTTTTCCTGCACTGTGTGTAAGTATCGAACATGTAATAACTTTGAAAAGGTTTTATCACATGACAAAATATCATTATATCAAATAAAGATGTGTTTTTTATTAACCGGATGATTTTGATGTGATATTTTGTCACGTGGCTTTTAAACATTTATAAGTCTATTTAATGAACTGTTTCTCAGAATGTGATGGATATGTATTTAACTTTTTAATGTACAGATTTATATTCCCTGTTAAGGGGAGTGTTTGGAGGAGTTTTGGGTGACCCACCTGAGATGAAGCTGTAGCAGATGACCTGCAGCAGGAGGCGGAGGTTGTCCCACACCACGCTCAGCAGCTGTCTGGTCCACGGGAGGAGCGCCAGGCCTCCATCAGTAAAGCGCTGCAGGGCGCCTCGCTCCCGCGCGCCTCGCTCCCGCGCCGTCTCACCCAACTTCTTCATCTTCATTACTCAGAGAAAGCAGCTGAACTCGAACCCTGTGCTCTGGTTTGGACGCAGCACTAAACACATTATTTCCCCTCAGAGGGACATGTCTTAAAGATCCGGATCCATTTGGTTGGTGTGTAACTGAAGCTGTTCAGGCGGCTCTCATATAAACACTCCCTGCTGATGGAGCTTCTGCTGCCGGGCTGAGGGACCTCCTCCTCCTCCTCCTCCTCCTCCTCCTCCGTTTATGGAGAAACCCGCCCAGAGACCTCCAGAGAACCCAACAATGACGCATGAAGGTAATTAACATGAACTGAGAGGAGTGTGGACCAGGATTAGGACTGATGTATAAAGATAACGGATGGAAGTAAATAAATATGTACAGAACATAACAGGAACGGACCCCGGCATCGTAGAGAAGATAAAGCAGAAGATCATGATGTTAATGATTTAAACAATGGCTTGTTTATTTGATGGATAGGTTTTACAGGGTGGGTGGCTTAGTGGTTTAGCATGTTCTCCTCTCAGCGCTAGGGATTCCTGGTTCGAATCCCCATCTGCGTGGAGTTTCCATGTTCTCTCCGTGTCCACGTGGGTTTCCTTCAGGTTCCAAAAACATAGATCAAGGTGAATTGAGTTCTCCAAATTGCCCCATTTATAGAGAGTGTGTGTGGATTGGCGTTTTCCCCTGGATGGGCATAGGGACCCCCCCCCCCCCAGGGGAGACCGTTGAGTCTCTGTGTACCGGCACAGAGCAGGGGTTATTGGGTGGGTGCATTAGTCCTATCCCGGCAGTGAGACTGCAGAACTGACCATCAACAATCCACCACCCAAATGATACCCGTTCTGTGATGGAGAACCAACAGGGGGCGAACAACAACACAGAACACAGATGGACTACAGTCAGGAACTGGAGAACTACAAACTCCATCTTTATGGTACGTGGAGGACATGAAGGATGGAGCCAGAAGGGGATGTGGCCTTACTTTAGGAAAAATGAAAAAAAGTTTCCATGTTCTCCCCATGTCTGTGTGGGTTTCCTCCGGGTTCTCCGGTTTTCTCCCACAATCTGAAAACATGGCTCAAGGTGAATTGAGTTCTCCAAATTGCCCCATATAGAGTGTGTGTGTGGATTGGCGTCCTGTCCTGGGTGTATCTACCCCCTCCCCCTCCCGTGATCCCGGTAGAGGATCATAATGAGGAAGATAACGGATGGCTGTGTTTTGTGTGCCGGCGCTGCAGTACCTCCTGCGTCCACGGCACGGCGCAGTTGAGCCGGCTCCGTGCTCAGGGGCCGCTGAGCGCCATTTGCTCGCTCGCTGTAACAGGAACTGACGTTGAGGCAGAACAGACGGCTTTTCGGCGTTCAGATCAAACAAACTCACTTTAAAGGTTTGTGCTTCGCTTTCATTGATCCGCGCCGACGGTGCGCCGTGACGTCACGCGGTCTGAGCGCGCCGCTGCGTTTGAAGTGTTTGCGGTGGAAGTTGAGATGTTTCCTCTGGTTTCTGATAAAAGTTTGTTCTGAAGTGGTTTCGGTGAAACGCGGCGTTCAGAGCTTCACACTCGGGTTGAAACGCTGCTCTGAAAGCCTCTGAAGCTCGGCGACGTCGGGTCGGATCGGGTCGGGTCGGGTCGGGTCGGGGTGTTGGTGGTGCCTGCAGTCGGAACTTCTGCTAACGGAGCTAACACTTCTGCTTTCACTTCATCCGTCTGTGGTTTCCACTTCAGGACCCAGTCACGGCCCGGCCTTCTGTTATAAACTGTTATAAACTGTTATAAACTCATTTAACACGAGCAGCTAAACTTTCCACAGAATCACTTTCAAAGTTTACCTCCATCCTCCATGTCCTCCACGTACCACACCGATGGACTGTAGAAGACTGTAGTCCATCTGTGTTCTGTGGTGGTGTTGGTTCTCCATCACAGAACAGGTATCATTTGGGTGGTGGATTGCTGATGGTCACTTCTGCAGTCACACTGATGGGATAGGACCCAATACCCCTGCTCTGTGCTGGTGCTGTTGGGGTCCTGAGTGTTAGTTTGTCCAGTAGAACACTAACAGATGGACTACAGAGTGGACCTGCATCCTTTATTTCAGCCGAGTTTGTGTTTTGAAGTGTTTTTTAAGTGAAGCTGATATTAAATGGCTCTGTGATTTGTTTTTTACTTTATTATTTAATCGTTCTGTCTTTTTCTTTTCAGAAATGATATTTCTGTAGTTTTGCTGTTGTGTTAATTCAGCGGGTGTGACGTCATGGAGCTCAGAATCTCACCTCGTGTTTAAAATACAGCTGCATTTTAATGTAAATGTTAATTAATGCATACAACAGCTGAACCAATTAGAGGAATTATTAGTTTCCCACTAAACTCCACACGTTTTGGACTGCTATAGAGGACCAGACTTCTTGAAGAGAGGGGGGGGGGGTCATCACGGCCTCTGTCAGCTGATCCCCACTAGGGGGCGCCAAAGCAGATGATCTGATTGAGTATAATGTTCAGCTTTTGGACCTGCGGGTCTGACTCTGCAGAGGTACAGCGGATGCTCTTCTGGTTGCAGCCCTCTGTTTGGGGGGCTGGGGACCGGCACCTTGAGGGCACTAATGTGTACCCCCCCCGTATCACTGAGTCCATCCACACAAAGCAGGGTTCCTGACCGCCGTAGTTCACCACAAACTCCTGTCTTACATGAAAAGAAGGGACTGATGTTTAGTGAGTTCAGCCTTCGTTCTTTTGAAGTTTGGAGGGAACGAACTGCCTCCTCCTGCACTGATTCAGCGAATTAATTAACCAGTGAGTTAATTTAATATGCACTGACACGATGACGCTATTAAACATTAAAAAGCAGTCATCAGTGATGCAGGCACCTGTGTTCACATCCAGAAGGTTGAAATGATCAACCACACGCACGCTCGGCAAAAGCGCCGACTCAACGAGTAGTGTTGCTTACAATTTCGTTAAAGAAATTCATTTTTTTGGTGTTTTTATTAATTATATTTGTTAAATTTGTCAGCGTCATGCTTACCAAAAAATAACGTTTTTATTGAGGCTGTTAACTTCCTCCTGCATGGTTTAAATAGCAACGCTGCGTGTGAATGTAGCCCCCCAATAGGCGTGGCCATCTTTAAATGAGGCCATAATGAGATGAGAGGATTAATTCATATTGATCTTTAATGATTAGCTGAAGGTTATTAAAGCAGACGTTTCAGCGGTCTGCTGGTCTGGATGGTTTGGATTTGGGGCGAAGTTATTGATTATGTACGTTCAGTGATTTGCACACGCTGCGTCAGCACATCGCAGACGTGGTTCGGTGTGGAGAACATGTGTTCTGCGTTGTTTGTGAGATGGGCAGTGTGCAGAGTGCTGCCTCATGATAAGCATGCCATTTGAAATGCTGCCATAAGTCTCTCTGGAGAGCACGCTGCGGTTAAAAATATCTGCCTTCGGGTGTTTAAAGCGTGAGTGTTTTGGAGTGAGACCCAACAATGTGCAGTGTGTGGGTTCAGCACAGTGGAGCTGGATTAACACAGCAGGCTTATTAACACCGCTAACTGCTTCTAGTATTAGTGGTTATTTTAAAGTGTATTAATTGCCCCATCAGATTTATCACACTATATACACTGCCCGGCCAAAAACTAGGTCACACGCTGATATTTGATTGGCCCGCCTTTGACTCTGATTACAGCACGCGCTCACTGTGGCATCATTTCCACAAACTTCTGCGAGGTCTCATTTATACATGTTCACAGTTAATAATCATTTAGCTTTAAGCTCTTCTTAATAATAATAATAATAATAATAATAATAATGATAATAATGAGATTCAGTCCTCTTCAGAATCTGGACTCTGTGGTGGATCCCTGTGTGAGGACGAGGTCTCATGTTTGTCTCATCTGAAACTCAAACCCTGCGGTCGTTGTCCAGTGGGACGCCCTCAGGAGGAGTTATTGAGTTCGGCGGCTCTGGTTTGGTCAGACAGTGGGCTTTCTGTGTGAAACGGAGGTGACCTGTTAACGGCTTTGATGCAGAATAACATTCTGAAGTTTTTAAGACTGATTTGGAGTGAATTATTTGAATGAACCCCTTTAAAAATGCCTGGGGGTCATCATGAGCTCTGCTTTGTCTTGATTCTAGGTCCATTTAAGTTCTGATACTTAAATAACATTACTGATGAGATGAATCCTGCACTGTTCTGTTTTGATTTATATATAATTCTATTTTTATTTAGGTTTAATGTTGTACGGTGCCTCCTTAACAAAGTTTGTGCTTTACAAAAAAGTGGAAATTACAGTTACTGTGCTTTACTGTATTTTGCTGTGCTGTGCTTACTGTGCTTTACGGTGCTGTACTCTTCTTTTCTGTTCTGTACTGTGCTTCACCGTTTTGCCGTGCTATGCTTTCTGTGCTATACTTTTATTTACTGTGCTTTACTGTATTTTGCTGTGCTATGTTTACTGTACTGTGCTGTATACTGTACTGTATTTTGCTTTACTGTATTTTGCAGTGCTATGCTTGCTGTACTGTGCTGTATGCTGTACTGTGCTGTATACAGTACAGTACTGTGCTTTACTGTATTTTGCAGTGCTATGCTTGCTGTACTGTGCTGTTTACTCTGCTTGTCCTCTGAGCTGCCGAGTTATGAGATCAGATCATGTGACGTGTAGGAAGAAGCAGTGGGTTAATGTGAAACTTCCAAAGACTCAGAATCATCATTTGCGTCGTCATTTTGTGTTGATTGTGTTTGAGGGAGTGATGTCACATGATCCATTCTCTATACCAACATGTCTGATCTGCCCAAAATGTTTATAGTATTTTACTTTATTATTTACTCAAATTAAGATGACTATATTAATCTCTAGCCCTGAAAACTCGTTTCATTAACGTTAATTATGTTTAGTAACCGATGTTTTAATACAGCACTCCATACAGTCTGAACAAATGAAGGAACTCTCTTCTGCACTATTGATTTTTTTATTTATTAGTATTTTTTTGGCGTTCTGAGAGTTAATTTTACCACCCAACATGTGCTCTTACAGGCATAGATGAGATTTTCAACCTCAATCATCCAGAAAACTAAAAACACAAATCGCAGATTCTTTTACATAAAGTGCTTTAATTTGTCAGAGGAGGCTCACGTTCGTTCTAAAATAGAATCTCTTTGACATTTACAAACAAACCATTTTAAAATTGGTTTGCAGAATAGCAGAAGAGGTGTGGCCTTCCTGTTCTGCCCTGCCATGGATCACCAAAGTTCAGATCCTCATGGACTCGGGTCAGCCATCCTGTCAGAACCATTTCATTTAATACCAAATCAACACATGATTTAAACAAAAAAGTTTAAATACAAGCTTAAATAAATGCACGTGGGATTGAGTTAGTGCAGTGCAGTCGGATTGCTGCTCATACCCCTGTACATGAGTGTATACAAATAATTCAAACATTTGTGATCTTTGACCTGCTTCTGTGTTATTTCTTGTTTGCAGATACACTATTTTTGGAACCCTGCGCTGCTGCTGGCTGATCCTGGTGTTCATGGCCCAGTGGAGGTGACGTCATGGCCCATGTATTCAGTGGTAATGGATGTAAGGTGGACGATCAGACCTCTCCTTCCGCAGTCAGGCCAAAGCGACCTGTGGGAAAGGAGGAGGCTTTACATATGGAGATGGAGGCTTTGGCAAAACTGCAACGGGGGAAAAACAGCACTCTTCAGACTCCGGCCCCGCCCACAAAACCACCACCTAATATTAGAACGTCTGTGACCTCAATCAGCCATTTAGAAAAAGACCTCATGGTCTTCCCAGAATCAGAGAGCAAAAAGCAGGCGGAGAGGGACTTGGTTCACATCGATGTGGAGAAATTAACTAAGCAGGAGCTGGAGAACCTCCTTTTGGACAGTGACTTTGGCAAGGACCAAGTTAGCAGACCATCCTCTTTATTAAACTCTAAACTGACCGCTTCTAACCCAGATGGACGAACGTTCGGTCAGTCACCTGTTTACTGGAACGTCTCACTTTCCACTCCATTAAACTCCATCATTCCTCCGTCAGCACACCCGCCGAGATGTGCCTTCCCTTCAACCTTCTCTTTCCAAAATGGATTCCCACCAGCACAACCGCCCTTTATTTACCGGACCGCCCACCGAGCACCTCTGCTGTCGTTTCCGGCAGTGCGGTCCGCCGGGCCTCTGAACTTCCCGCGGCCGGCCGTCAACCCCGAAATGGCCAAGTTGTTTGATAAGATTGCCATCACTTCAGAATACTTAAAGACCAGCAAGTCCTCCAGCCTGGATGCTGAATCGGTCAGCGACTGCTCCCTGGAGCCCTTAACACACCTCTCTGAGCTCTCCAGCACGGGACGTTTTGATTGGTTGGATCTGGACCCTCTTGGCAAGAATCAGATGGAGATAAGTTTACCCCGTACATTAGATGGAGCTGTAACTGTAGAGTCTGTGACTGCAGGAGACCCATGGGACGCAGTGCTGCAAAAAGAAACCAAGCAGGAGACTGTCGAAGCCTGCAGTTGTTCTGCCTTAGTAAACTGTGAGTGCACTGTGAGTGGGGGGGTCTCTGCTGCGGTGTCAGTGACCAGGAGTCAGACGCTCACCACCTCACAGACCAGCAAGAGTCAGCAGGTAAACCCCCCCCATTCACATCCAAGTTTAAGTTCTTTATTTCTGTCACGCTTTTTACATCAGAACATCGTCACAAAGCAGCTTTACAGAATGAAAAGCCTTTAAACCCCCAGAGAGCAAGCCGAAGAGACAGCGGCAAGAAAAAACTCCCTGTTATGTTGTTATTTAAGAAAGAAACTTTGTGAGGACCGAGAATCAGTGGGGGACTCGTCCTCCTTGAGCGGCCAGGCAGCAACAACAGTGTAGGACAGACATGTTCAGATATTAAACAAATGGAAAAACTAAAAACTGGAAAACTATATGTGAGTCCATTAAGGTTTCAACACTCTAAATTCACGAGTCTCCATTCTGTTGACTTGTCGAGTCTTGTCTTGTGTTGTGCCTTTTAACAGGTTTCTGTTTCCAATCCACATTACCCTCTGTTACAATAGAAGAACTTTATTATTATGATTGACTCTCTGATCTGATTGGTTTACAGCTGAAGTTTAATATCTGCTGCTCATTGTGATCATGTTATATCATGTAGTTGTTCTGTAATGACCTCACGCCTCGAATCTCAGACGTGTTGCGTGTTTTGGTTTAGTAGTTTTCAGCATGTTCAGCTGAATCGTGGATTTTATCGATTGTTTTGAGTTTTTTATAAAAGTATTTTGTTTTGCAGGTCAGTACAGGAGGTCAGGACACGCCCCCAAACACTGCCGCCTTACAGGGAACGTCTGCTCAGAATCAAGAAATTATAGATTTTTGTGACGCGGTCGCAACGTAAGTGTTTAATACAAAATTTGTGTTGAACCTTAAATACTGTGAGGTCACAGGTTCTGTCTATGTACCGTAAAGCAGTACCTGACCATACTATATATATATATATATATATATATATATATATATATATATATATATATATATATATATATATATATACACACACACACACACACACTATAGCATAATGTATTCCTGTAATATTTATGTCTTTATTCTATAAGCACAGACGTCTTGTATGTTGTATAATTTTCTATGTGTTTTTTTTTAGACTCCGGTCTGACGTCTCTTTTGACGACCTCTCGTCTAATCGTGGGTATGCTCTCAGTTCGGTGATCTCTCTGCCTGAAGCAGGAGGAGATGGCAGCAGCAGCAGCAGTGTGAAGGTCTCCATTGAAATTTCCGGATCCCAGCAGCCTGTGATTTTCACCTGTGATGGTACCGTGTTCTAATTGGTCGTTAGCTTCTCCACTGTTCTGTCATTCAGCTGTGTGGTGTTCCACGCTCCTAACCTCTCACCTGGTTTCCCCCAAACAGAACATATCAGGATCTTTCCTGCACATGTATCATTGTCGTGTTAATTTTTTTGTTATTATTATTAATTTTGTTATTATATATTATTTTTGTTATTTTTGTGTCAGCCTGTCGTTCACCAGACCAGACGTCTGAGCGTCCATGTCTGGAGAGGGTGTGTTCAGTCGGTGCTGCGTCTGGGTTTATATATTCACACGCAGTGTTGCTATTTAAACCACACACGAGGAATTTGGGCAAATAGACTGTGGGCGGAGTTTAAGATGGTAATGTACACGGTTGAATACGTTCTGGTTCTCCGTTAGGTCTCGGTGTGGTACCGTCCTGGTCCCTCGGTCCACGCTGAGTTACCTGCTGCTGGAATATCTGATTGTAATTCTAGAGCAGTGTTCTTTTCTCATTTAAATGCACTCTGCTGAAAGTCTTTTCTTTCCAACCCTAAGGCCTCCGGACCCTTTCCTTCTAATCTCCTTAGCGACAGCACAAAGTTCTTTATCATGGTGTCCGGATCCTCTTCTCTGATTTCTTTTAAAAAGCATTTTTATTTTATTCTGTATTTATAAATAACAGGATCAGACCTGTTCATCTGTCTGTCTGCTTTTTCCCCCAAAACCTGTCACTACATCTTTAATAAAATCATTAACACACATCCATTCAACATGATCTGCTCTGCCTGGTTTAGGTTTTATTATTTTAATGAATTTATTTTCTATCTGTTTGCCAGTGTCCCTCCTTCTGGCATCGTCTCCTTTAAATCTCTGGAGTGTAAGCACTGTCTTTCTTCCTTTCAGTGAACGAGTGCTGGAATTTGCTTCCATAGTAACAGAGATATTGATATCCAGCATGCTGAGTTATGTAACGTGTACTTAAAAACCCTGTAACCTGCGTTGCTGAATGTGGGGCTCCTGCACTCATTTAAACAGTCCTCTCTTCATCAGGGAATGCTCAGCCTTCATTCATTCCACTTCAGACTCCTTTGAGTTTTATTCTTTCTCATCATATTCATTTTAAAGTGACTCTCAGGCTCCATCATGGTTTCATGGTAGAATTAAATTATGGGCTGGTGTGAGCTGTATGGAGATGGATGCAAAAACAAGTTATAAAGAAATATGTGATGCATTTAATTAAACCCATACAGTATAGATTCACTCTGAGCATTTTAGTTGATTATAATTATTTTCTATTGCGTGCTTTTTTTATAGTAAGTTTTTTTTATTTGAATGGTACTAAAATGAAATGTTTGGTTTTTGTTTTTCTGCAGTGCGTTCACCTGTGGAGCTCCTGATTCTGCAGGCACTGTGTTGGGTTCATGATGACCTCAGCCAGGTAGAGATCGATAGCTATGTTCTGAAAGTCTGCGGACAGGAGCAGGTTCTGCAAAAGTAAGTTATCATCAAGCCGTTCTCTTAAACAAATAGTATTAAGATTCATGAGTTATTCATGTTCATAAAACGGGTCATTCTGCTGCTTAAATCTGATTGGCTGAGCTGTTGGTCCAGCTGTGACCTTATTAACAAAGACACACACCTCTAAACACTTCACATTGGTGTCAATGTGTGATCTACAATACATTAATATGAACCATAAAATACAGATTAATATAAATCGAGATCAGCACTAAACCTGTTACACTGTTTATAAACTGCATTCTGTAATTTGGCCACTAGATGGCATTGTTTCACAGGTAGAGAAACTGAAATGCTGTTACTCAGTGATCAGCGTTCAATTTAAAAACCAGACAAGATGACTAGATTATTAACGATTTAGTTTTAATGAACACATTTCTGAATCAGAGCTTGTTTTTTATTATAGTGTATTTGTAAGAGTTTTATTAAAGTAATCAGACCCTCGAGGTTGGGTTTTATTGTCAATAAATCACGTAAAGACGTGGAGCTGTTTTGAAAATATGAGCAGTGAATATTTTTTTACCTCTCAGTTTTAATGTTTTAATGTAATCAGTTTGTTGTTGCACTTTAACATTAATTAAGCTCGTTCTCGTCAGTAAACACAGCCTCGGCAGTCATGAATACATACAGAACTGCAGGAAATGGGAGATGGAAATCAAGCTCCAGCTTCTTACCCACAGCAGCATGAGAAGGGACTTGGCACGAAAGGTAAAGTTAAAAGGTATTTTGCAGCCCCTCAAATGTTTGTATTGAATATGAATTGTTTTCTTTGTGTAATCAGGAGGAGGATGACGCCTCACCTGTTGATGTAGAAAAATACCTGGACAACGTGGAGAGGCCCTTTAAAGAGGCTGTGACACGGTATGTGGAGGCGTGTCTGCATTAGCAAGTCATTTAAAGCTTTTCAGTTCAATAAATGCATTTGATTTTTTATTTCAGAGAAAGTCTGATTGATCAATTAGAGCATTATCACAATCACGTCACCGCCTGCCTTCAGAGTGGAATAGTAAGTTCAACAGGAACTCACTTCATAACATTAATAAAGTTAAATGTGAAGGTATAGAAAGTCTGTGTTTTGATGTCGTGATCTCAGATCAGTCATGTTTGGGTTTTACAGCAGAACGGTGTTTAGATGCTCGCTGAATGTTCACAGAGTTTATCATGAAGGGGGGGGGGGGGGGGGGGGGGGGGGGGGGGGGGGGGGGGGGGGGGGGGGGGGGGGGGGGGGGGGGGGGGGGGGGGGGGGGGGGGGGGGGGGGGGGGGGGTTTTTTTTTTTTTTTTTTTTTTTTTTTTAATACACGTGGAATTATGAAGAATAAGTTTAGGGAGGTGAGGTCGAGGTGGTTTGTTCATGTGCAGATGAAGGTGAGGTTTATTTTGGCAAAGGCACGGAGCCATCATGCAGGAGGTTAATGTATGTGGTGAGCAAGGACATGCAGGTGGTTGAGGTGATGGGATAGGACACTGCAGAATAATAATACACTCTGGTCCTAATTGAAACAGATGAGGTTTAAAGATTACAGAACCAGTTTGATGGTTGAGTTTAGAGTACAGTGTCACATGATGCAGCCTTTTCTGAAATAAAGTGGAAGTTTAATAGATACGGGGTTTGAACCCCAATCTTCGGGTTGATCGTCCCGCACGCGTTATCTTGAGATCACGACGACATAAGTGAATAACTCGAGTCCTTTCTGTATGTTTGTGTCTCTTCCTCTTAAGAATGCCCAACACAAATCCGTGGACCAACTGATCCAACTGGTTAGGAAGCTGTGTTCGTCACTGGGTGATGTGGAAACAGCAGCCATCACTGATGCTGTAATGAGGCTGAAACACTCAGTTAACCTCCCCAGAACCCGTTCACCAGAGGTCAGCGCCCTGCAACCTTAATAAACATATTATTTTAAGTTTCTTATATTTATAGAGTGTTTTTATGACCAGGTTGGTTCCAAACCCGCAAACTCAGCACACAGTAAGCATTTATCATTCATTGTAGGATTAATTAATGTTATTGCAAATGAAAATACATGTTTTATTTGATAAATGTGATATCATTTGGTGTTTGTAGGCCGTCAGGGGGCATTAGAGGATCACTTGAAGACTCTTACGATTGCGGTGTATGATTTAGCAAAGCTGTACTTGCACTTGTTCTGTCCTCCCGTCTCTGACCGCATCGGACAGAACGATGAGAACGATCAACCAGACTGTATAGAAGCCTCCAACACTACTGAGCATGTGCACTTCACTCTTTTTGCTGTACATGGCATCCCGACTGCGTGGTTAAGCAGGTAAGCACTTCATTTTGTGTGTAAATAGAACAGATACACTCACTTTCACCCTCACTTATAAGCTGTTATTTAAATTGTGTATCTGTAACTTATCCATTTCCTTTTTTTTCAGTTATGAAAAATACTACTTGGTCTGTGCTCTGACGCACAACGGCCGAAATCTTCTTAAACCTGTCCAGTCTAAGAGAGTGGGAACGTTTAAAAACTTCTTCTATCACATCAAATGGGATGAACAGTAAGGAAATCTGAACATCCAACGCTTTTAACACTGACTTCATTCAACAGTAGTTTGTCATGTCAACAATCTAAAGTGATGTACAGAAAACAGTGCAATGAATCAGCAGAACTACGCAGCCCACATAAAGAGCACGAAATGCAAAACCAGAATTACAATAAACACAGCAGAACATAACACTGAACATTCAGAAAATGGGAGGACACGTCAGCAGGTCCCTGCACGAGATTTAAATACATACATAGATTTTTGATATAATAAAACAAAAACAATTAACTGTGATTTAAAATCATTTAGGTTATCATTGAGTTATCAGTTATTAGGATCTGCGGTTTAGTTTTGTAATTTGTTGTATGTTCTATACAGACACTAATTATAGTGTTGCTGAAAAATTCACACTTACAGGAAGTAAAAAATAAAATAAGTTGCATAAAGAATCTGCATCAAAGGGGATAAAAGCATATTGGTTATTGAAATTAAATTAGGCTTACATATTTTAATTGTATATAATAATTGTATATAATTGTATCTAATTTAATTGTAAGTATCATTAAACTATTTAATTACTGAAATGTCTCTAATAGCATTTTAAATGTCGCTGGCTGTGAGAGTGCATCGGTCCTCATGGTGTATCTCTGTATCTACAGTTACTGAAGATAAATAGCACCTACCAATTAATAAATCCCCCTCTGTTATTCAGGATCCAGTTCCCTATCGCTGTGGCGTCGTTACCTCTGGAAACCGTGTTGGATGTTTCTCTACATGGAGTCCTCAACCAAAATGTTAACACCTCTCCAGATTCCAACAAGCCACACAAGGGACCTGAACTTCTCGGCCGAGCCAGCGCGCCTCTGTTCGATTTCAGACGGTAAGACGTGGATCAGAAGCACACGCAGTATGATTTATACTTTTATTCAATAACTTTAATTGATTGGCTGAACCGTTTGTCCGATTTAGTTTTTTTTTTATTGTAGTGTTTGTAAGAGTTTTATTAAAGCAATCAGACTCGAGGTTTGTGTATGATTGTGAATAAATCACGTAAAGAGGTGGAGCTGTTCTCCACTACACACCGGGACTCAGCACACCTCTTTATGGGCTTTATTCAGAATAGTAATGATGTCATTACATACAATGCATGTAATATATCTATTTCTGATATGTGGGTGTTTTAGAGTTCTGGCTCATGGGACCAGGTTGCTAAGTCTCTGGACGTCGGCGTCGTCTGGCGTTAATGAAAGAAAGAAAACTTTGGCAGAGAGACTTTTACTGCAGGTGTGTTTTAATAACAGATTATAATGTTCCTGTAGAGCTCTGCTGAACTTCTCTGTGCGTTTTGCAGATCGTCTTCCCGAGTACAGCCCTGAACGTCCTCTATGTGGATCCTGAAGAGACCAACGGCTTTGAACCTCAGACGCTAGAGATTCCTGACCCAGACATCCGGAAGAGGGTGGAGAAGCTCTGCAGACAGGAGTTCACCTTCAGGTTCCTTCATATCCGTCTCTGTAGTGCAGACGTTAGAGGAGCCATGTCTGTTCATCTCATGGTTTATTAGTTCTGACGGCAAGGAGGTCCAGGGTTCAATGCCTGGTTGGGGTGAACAAATTTGATTTCTGTGTGCAGTTTGCATGTTCTTCCCGTGTCTATGTGGGTTTCTCCAGGTTCTCTGGTTTCATCCCACAGTTTAAAAAACATGGATTCAAGGTGAATTGGCTGCTCTAAATTGCCTCTAAACAGTTTGTGAGTGAGTTTGTGCCCCAGCATTGGACTGGCACCCTGTCCTGGGTGTATCTGCCCAGTGCCCCAACATTCTTCCCTGGATGGGCATGGCAATCGCAGTGAGAACACAGAAACACAGTAAGAAATAGAACAAGTGGCAAGAAATCTGTGCCAAATAAAATAAAAAGATTTCATTGATCATTTTAAATAGAATCCCATGTGGGCCGCCCTGTACACAGCACCCAGGGGAGCAATTAGGGTTGGGTGCCTTATCCAAGGGCACTTCAGCCAGAGAGTACTTGGCTTTGGTGGTTCCAGAAATAGAACCGGTGACCTTTAGGTTGCGAGACTGACCCACCAACTGTGTGTGGAGGAGCTTAAAGTATATATACTTTACTTTTTATATACTTTAAATATATATATATTATTAGATAGTGTTGCATTTTTAAAATATGATTTCTGAAATGATTTCCAGGTTTGAATTTGTGTTCTTGTTTTTATGCAGAGTTACTCCAGCAGACAGGCAGCTGCTGTGGGACTGGCGGCACCACTGTCGAAAGCATGAGTACAGTCTGCCCATCGTTTTAACCAGTGTACCCAGCTGGCAGTGGGGCAACATCGCCGAAATCCATGCCCTTCTGCACAGCTGGCCTCCTCTTTCTCCTGTCTGTGCCCTCGAGCTGCTCGAGTCACGGCAAGTGTTTGATTCTCTCACCAAAACCAGATACCCTTTAAAAATACAACTGAGGACATCAGACGACATTAGAGGACGAGAGCAACGATGTTAAGATGCACACTCTGATTCTTATTCTGTTGACTTCAGTTATTATTTATTTAAATACCTCTGTGTGTGTGTGTGTGTGTGTGTGTGTGTGTGTGTGTGTGTTTACACACAGATTTGCTGACACGGCCGTTCGCCGCATGGCTGTGTGCTGGATCAAAAGCTGCAGTGATGACGAGCTGACTGATTACTTGCCTCAGCTTGTGCAGGTAATCATTTAAGTCCTTCAGCTTTACATAATAGTCTCATTTATAGCTTATTACTTATAATTATTAAAACCTCTTTTCGTCTTTCCTCCCTGAAGGCTCTGAAATTCGAATGCCATCTTAAAAATGACCTGACCATGTTCCTGCTGTCTCGTGCACAAGGGAACGTGAACGTTGCACACTTTCTGTATTGGTGAGTGGGTTCTGTTGGATCATGGGTTTGACCTTCAGCGCAGATTCAGAACAGACCTCTCTGTGAACACAGGCTGCTTAAAGACGCCGTACAGGAGCCGGTGTTCGCTCAGCGGTACAGCCATGTGCTCGGGGCTCTGCTCTGTCTGTGTGGCGCTGGAATGAGGGCCCAATTAGAGAAGCAGTCTGAACTGGTGCAGAAGCTGGCGGCGTTGGCCGAAACAGTGCGGCAGTCCAGCACCTCCAGCCGACAGGTAACGGACCGGGGACCATGGTTCAAGAGGAAATACGAGAATTATTAGAATTCTGACTTTTTACACTCCTTAAATAAGAGGGAATTAATTTAGATGTAATATTTGGCAGCCTTTAATAATTGTGTGTAATTGAACAAACATAATGAATGGTTTATTTTAGATGAGCTGATGTGTCTGTTTATATAGTTTAATTAGAATAAGGTTCCTCAACATCTGAATGAATAATTAAACATCACTTAAGATTGTGCAGTTATTCTTTTTAAAAGAAACTTATATTCCGTATAGAAACAATGTGTGTATATAATGTGTTTAATAGATGGCTATAATCTCTATGGCCTGTTGATTAAACCTGTTGATTTAAAGACTCCCGAAATCTCTGGGATCATTAAGATTAAGACTAAGATCCCCTAAGATTATATATTAAATCTGTACTGACATGTTTATGAATGCTTTGGGTAGTTTTCTTTCTTACAAACTCCACTAATAATAATAATATATTATTTTTTATAGTCTGTGCTTCAGGATGGTCTTGTAAAAGTGCAGACGTTTTTTAAAAAAGGCAGCTGTAGACTTCCGCTGAGCCCCAGTCTCGTGGCAAAAGAGTTAAATATAAAGGTGAGATTTTATTTTTTCATGACTCCTGATTATGGCTTTATGCTGGTTTGTGGGGTCAAAAAAGATATCATTTGAACAGTTTAGTTAACATATTTTATATATTTATATTGATTTTCAAGATGCTGTTATGATGATGGTATTTATGATATATATATTTTTTTATTTTTTTTACCTGGCTCTCTAAGGTTAATGTTCTGTTCTGAATCTAGGCCTGTTCCTTCTTCACCTCGAATGCTGTTCCGTTGAAACTTGTTCTGTTTAATGCAGACCCACTGGGAGAGGAACTCAACGTCATGTTTAAGGTGAACTTTTAAAGGTGGAACTGTCATTCATGATCACCTTTTATCCAAACATTCAAAAGTATTGTTTTTTTTTAATTTTTATTAAGTTCTGTGATGTTTTACGAAGCTGTATCTTCATTTGAACAGATTCTTTTAAAAAGCTGCTGACTCGGATCAGAGTTGGTCTTTCTGATGGTTACAATATAATAATAATAATATATTTTATTTATATAGCTCTTGTCGGGGACCTGAAAAACGCTTGACGTTTAACCAAAAAGGTCAAATTTAGAACTTCATTCCTGGTTTAATGCTCTCTGGTGGCAGAAATGAGTTAGAACAATGAACAGTGCTGGGGAACCAAGGTTCCTTTTAATACCCTGGCGTGATTGTGGAGGGCAGAAGCCATGCGCTGAGCTCTGAGGCGTGTATACAATCCGACTGCATTGCTTTCATTTTGAAGACGACTTCTGTTTTTCTGTTTTGTATTCTGTATTTGTAATAGGGGGCGCTGTAGCTCTGCGGTTAAGAAACCAGCCATGTGACCTGAACGTCCTCTGTTTCATTCCTGGTCCTGCCAGCACTATGGCTGAACTGTGTGTGTGTGTGTGTGTGTGTGTGTGTGTGTGTGCGCGCGCATCACAGCACGGATGAGTTAAATGTGGAGGACCTATCTCCAAGCAAAACTTTATCTATTAACATTTACATCTCTAACTTCCCGCTGACCTCACGCAGGCCGAAAAGGGAGCAGCAAAGGACCTGTGTGAGCTTAGTGCCTTACAGCATGCCCAGCTCTGAGTTAGAAGGAACATTTGTCTTCGTAGGGTTATTAATAAAAACGTATTTGTAATTGCAGTGGTATTAAACAGCTTCTGTACTTATGTTAAGCAACTTTCTGTGTATTGGGTACAAATTAAATTCCATACAGGTGGGAGAAGACCTGAGGCAGGACATGCTGGCATTGCAGATGATCCGGATCATGGACCGGATCTGGCTACAGGAAGGTCTGGACCTGCGCGTTGTTAACTTCAAATGCATCTCCACTGGAAAAGACAAAGGTACTGAACCTGAACAGATGTGCTTTAGAAATGACAGGATCTTAATAATGACAGATTAATGGATTTATGTTTTGATTTCAGGTATCGTGGAACTGGTTCCATCCTCTGAGACGTTAAGAAAGATTCAAATAGAGTACGGAGTCACCGGGTCCTTTAAAGACAAACCTCTGGCTGAGTGGCTGCGCAAATATAATCCTGCTGAAGATGAGTATGCAAAGGTAAACGCTGTGCAATCTTTTATCAAATGTTAATACGAGATGTTGAACAATTCATGATTAATTATAAAGGCCATTCATAATGTAGTACGCTGCATAATTTTGCTCTTAAAAAAAGCAGATTCTCTCGTGTGTATGCGGTTTTCAGATTGTTTTTAATTATTTTTATTACTACAGAGTAATAGAAATCATAAAAGACATTTCAAATAAATAAAATAGTACAGTAAAAGGAATAATATCTGAAAGAAAATATTGTTCTATAAATCTTGCTGTAAATGATGAAATCCACTAGATGTCGCTGTGAAACGCTTTAAAACACACTTCTGAAACGGTACGAGGAAATATTTAAATGCTTCTTCAGCTTTATCTCTGAAATACTGTGATTATCATTATAATGATTTAATCATTAGTGTTTTGAGTAATAAAATGAATATAAAAACTATTTCCTCCCCTTGTATAATTCATGTAATCATGATCTTATTTCTATCCAATCCTCCTGCAGGCCTCTGAGAACTTCATCTACTCCTGTGCTGGTTGCTGTGTGGCCACCTACTTGCTTGGCATCTGTGACCGACATAATGACAATATCATGCTGCGCACCACAGGACACATGTTCCACATCGATTTCGGAAAGTTTCTGGGTCATGCACAGATGATTGGCAGCTTCAAAAGGTGAAACTGATTACATCAAACACCAAAGCCTTCTGGTGGTGTTGATTTACATCCAAGTAAATCTGATCGGTTAGATGATCTGGCTGTTCTCATGTAGGGACCGGACCCCGTTTGTGCTGACCTCTGACATGGCGTATGTCATTAATGGGGGTGAGAGACCCACCAGTCGCTTCCAGCTCTTTGTGGACCTGTGCTCACAAGCCTACAATCTGATCCGCAAACACTCCAAACTCTTCCTCAACCTCCTGTCCTTGGTATTGAACTGAAACACTTTAAAAACTCATTTAAATACTTTAGTCTCTAAATTATCTGCAGATGTCTGCATTTAAAGTGTGAGGTACTGTATGAGATGAGTGATGATGGTGTTCATTCATATCTGTTAAACCCAAAATGAACCCAACATATATGTGAATAGTGTGTGTGTGTGTGTGTGTGTGGGCGATGACAGATGACTCATTCAGGACTTCCTGAGCTCACTGGAGCACGCGACCTGAAATACGTGTACGATGCACTGCAGCCTCAAAGCACAGACGCAGAAGCGACGATCTTCTTTACGCGGTATTCGTTCTCTCAGTCTGAATTGTGATGCTTCTTTGAGTTCTAGCTGCATTCTGACGTCCTGTTTTTGTCTCGTGCAGATTAATCGAGTCCAGTCTTGGCAGCATAGCAACCAAGTTTAACTTCTTCATCCACAACCTCGCCCAGCTGCGTTTCTCCGGCCTGCCGGCCAACGACGAGCCCATCCTGTCCTTCTCTCCACGCACGTACAACTTCAAACAGGATGGCCTCATAAGAGACGCCTCCATCTTCTCTTTTCAGAAAAGATACAGTCCTGATAAACACTATGTATGTGTACAGATTAATACTGTTATAAATATATCACTGGCTTTCATTAAGGAGATGTGTGTTGTGTAAGTGTTCACTCATTTGTGATCTTTTATCTTTCGTTCTTCAGACATATGTAGTGCGAATCCTGAGAGAGGGTCAAAGTGACCCGCAGTTTGTCTTCCGCACCTTCGATGAATTCCAAGAGCTGCACAATAAGCTTTCCATCATTTTCCCTCTGTGGAAGCTTCCAGGGTCGGTCACTCCTGATTGGTCAGCCTGTCAGGCTTCCTTAACTTAGTGATGGTTTCGGATCCTTCCCTTTAAAACTGCTTGTTCTTTTTGTTTAGATTTCCTAACAAAATTGTGTTGGGACGTACACATGTCAAGGATGTGGCCTCCAAGAGGAAGACGGAGCTGAACAGTTATGTTCACAGTCTGATGAGCAGTTCGGCCGAGGTCGCCCAGGTCAGTCGGCATCTCCTGCTTCACTGTTCATCTGGTTCTGTGGGAAACTGCGATGGAAAACGCTTTTGGTTATTTAAGGAAGAAACGTCGTGAAGAGCAGCGTTTACATCGCAGGACTCCGAAATACAGAATGATCACGACTTCATGTTTCTAAATATAGTACAGTAACGTATTTTAATGTACTTAGTGGTCTTTGCAGTAACATCCCATCAGGACCGCAAGGCCTCTGGTCCAGTAGAAAAATAAAACCCTTTTTGCTTCATGTTTTCCAGGTTTTTATTTATGAAATATACCACTGATAAATATTTGGATGCAATTATTATTATTATTATGATTATTATTATTATTATTATTATTATTATTATTATTATTATTATTATTATGATTATTATGATTATTATTATTCTTTTTTCTATGTAATAATAATTTAATATTCATAATACTTTATTAAATAAAAAATTGAACTTGCAGTGGTTACTAATGCACCGTTTACAGTGTTCTAATATAATATACTAAAGAATAAACATATAAGTAATAATGATAAGCATGTCTTTAAGAAGCAGATGAATCAAAATGTAATATTCATTTAATTTAAAGGACTATTATAATGGGTAACGTGGCGGTGACGGGAGAAATATGGAATAAACCTGATGCTGTTGCGTTACTCCACATCTGATTTATTGTTGTATTTAAGTTCTGTATATTGCTGTTGTAAATCTATAATGTGATTAATCACTGTTCTGTATTCCAGTGTGATCTCATTTACACATTCTTTCATCCTGTTGCAAGAGATGACAAGAGCGAGGGGCAGGCCACCATACCAGGTACATTCTCACAAAACCAGGGTATCTTCAGAGTAATGCTGGGTGGCAGTGTGGGGTGCTTCCACATCACGGCACGCAGGTTCCAGGTTTGATTGGAACAAACAAAGGTCCTTCTCTGTGTGGTGGTTGCATTTCTGTATCACATCTGTGAGGGTTTTTCATTTAGTTTTGGAGGGTGTATCAGCGATCCCTCATTAACCCCGGTTACAGTTGCATTGTTAGAATGTCATTAAATATAAAGGAGCATTTCTTTCACTGTTAATGATCCCATGTTATTAATTTATGAAAAGCCTGTGGCATGTGATGCAGCATTCATGATGTAATGGATTGTATGTCAGATATTGAGATTTGGTATGAACAGCTGACCTGTATTATAATAAACTGCTTATTTTGACCCCCCCCCTGCCCCCCCACAGAGGTTCCCATGAGTCCCAGTACGGGCTGCGTTGGTGGTGAGGTGAAGTTGTCCATATCTTACCGAAATGGCACGCTCTTCATCATGGTCATGCACATCAAAGACCTGGTGCGTGTTCACACGTGTCTCAGGATTATACACTGCAATGGTATTATATATTATTTATATTATTATATTATTATATTGTGATTGGAACCCTCTGTGCAGATATCTGATGATGGCGCTGATCCCAACCCATATGTAAAAACATACCTGCTGCCAGATCCATACAAATCCTCCAAACGCAAGACCAAGATCTCCAGGAAAACCAGGAACCCCACGTTCAATGAGATGGTAAGAGTTAGTGTCCACCACTCCCGCCACAGGTCAGGTGGTCATGAACGCTGTGATGAAGGTGGTGGATCAGACACTGCAGTGGGGGTGGAGTTTGTGAACTGTCCCTTTAACGTGCTGTTGATCAGATACCTCGGCGTCATTGTGATGTCTGATAGATGTAAAGTTAGAGACCACAGTGTCTCAGTCGTCATTCAGTGTCTACAGGAAGCTGGCGGTTGGACATTTTCCACTCCAGCAGCGACATTAATAAAAAAAAGTCTACTGCTGTGTCTGATCCACACCACGACCTCCTCAGCATCACCGTGAGGAGGGTCACAGAGCGTCCACTAATACAGAGGGACTAGAGTCTAAGACACTGTTTATGATGATGGACTTATCATCATCATTGTGATTGTTGTCCTTGATGTTGGCAGTATTAAGTGTTGGGGTCGTTTTGTGTTGGTTGAACCTGCTGTGCTCTCCCCCCCCCCTCAGTTGGTGTACAGTAACTACAGTAAGGAAGTGCTGAAGCAACGGGAGCTGCAGTTAAACGTGCTCAGCGCTGAGTCTCTGAGGGAGAACTGTTATTTGGGCGGCACCACCCTCAGCCTGAATGATTTCGACCTGAGCCAGGAAACGGTCAAGTGGTACAAACTAACAGCTGGACCAGAGCTCGCTAATAAATATTTTAATTAAGGGAATCGGACGTCACACCCCATCATTCACCAACGCAGTCCGTGGCGTGCATTTAACCAGCTGACCGATGTCTTCTGTAAATCTTGTCATTAGAGGACCAATCTTGTAATTACAGGCTTATTTTTACTGGACAGAACCACAGAACACTGCCTGAAGTTTTAGAACCTGCAGAACCCGAACAGATGATCGGGGATCAGCGGGTGGAACCGAGCGGCGGTGCTATTTTTATACACTTCTGGTCACATGATTAATGCATTAGGTAGTTTGTACAGACTGTGTATGTACAGACAGAGAGCTTAGTCGTTTTTTATGTACAATTAGTTCTGGTCAGCAGCGGCCTCGCTCTCTGAGGACGTTGCTCGTCCGTGTTCAGTCTGTAGTCACAATAAATGTTAACATGTTCACACACTTGTGGGTCAGGATCAATCGAATCAGAATCCGATCTCCCATCCCCCTTTAATAATGAGCGCGTGTTTTTAATACAGAAACGTTAAAACCAGCTGCTTTAAGAAAGCACGCGCTCTCAGACTGTGAAACGGCATCTGAATTTAATGCTGCCACAGAAATGGAATTGAGGTGGTTATTTATTTTCATTAAATTTTAATGAAAGTTCCAAATCAAAGAGTGAACTGTACTGACCACAGACCAAATTACTAATTATTAATGAATTAATGATGTAGAATGTTTTAAACCTAAAGGGTTTTTTTTGTTTCATATTTTATAAAATCTATTAAATCCCAAAACTACAATCATTTATTATTCTAAAGAAATTCTGTTTCCTTTCTGTAAAGATTCTTATACCAGCATTTTAATAAACACTAAACTTCTTTATTAAAGTCTTTGTAAAGGGGAATGTTGAATTTTGAACCTGCTCCATACTTTCTGAAGGTTTGTGCTTTTATTTGGAACGCATCCTCGAGGGTGAAGTAAAAAAAAAAAGATGTAGCAATGAAATGAAAATTATTATTATTATTTTTTAAAGTGTTTCATTCATTTTGACCTTTTTTTTTTTTTGGTTTTTAAAGAGAAAAAGAAAATGAAAACCACAATTTTTCGTGAACTCTGAACATTTGAACAGCAGACTCAGCATGACTTTAATAATTAATCCGTCAAAATAAATCTCAATCTGAATAAATCAAACAAAATACTTCAAAACATACAATACGATTACATTACAATGATTAATAAATTAAAACACATTTGATTACCTCCTCTATCGTGTTCAGTCCACTAAACCCTCTGTGTTTTGGTGTTTCGTTCACAGTGTCCTAAATCCTCTCTGCCTCTGAAATATGAACTTAGTTTTTTGTTATAGTTCTAATTTAATTAATCACACATATCTGTGTTAAATATCTTCAGTCTGCACTCATCTATTTAGACTTTACATTTAGAAATGTGACCCGAATGGCTTTCCATACATGCCAGAGAACACCCTCTACCTGTCTCCGTGAACAGGTCTGCTTCATTCTGTGTTCTTTAACACGCAGCATTAGAACCAAATGATGGCTGAGACTCACCTTTAATCTTCTTAAGGCTGTTCCTGCTGTGAACGGTGCTGCTCCACTCTGTGACATCATCTGAAAGGTCTTCCTCATTCGAGTCAAAGCTCAGAGCACATTGTGCCTCTCTGCTTCCTGAAGCCCTTTATCTGTTGAACTGCAGTTTTCACTTCGCCTGTTCGTTAAATACAGGTTTGCTGGTCAGTCGGGGCATTCAGGATGACGCTCTTACAGTTCAGAGACTACTTCTGGGTGAGTGATCAGATTCACTTTACTGTATGTAACATTAACTCTGCATTACAGAAAATGATTGTAGTTCTGTAGCTACAACATCATCAAAATGTATATATCTGTTTTGTATTAGGTCTCATGATTCTATAATCAATAATTAATACTGCTGAATGCAGAGTATTGGTGTGTATAAAGTTTAAAGTCCTAATCTAATCTCTTCTTTAGTTTTGTGTATATATGGCAGTGTTTCTTCAGTCATCTGCTTTTTAAATCCCGTTTGTTTGATGTTCAGAGACGTCTGTATTAAAGTGATGTCTGCAGTTTATTGCGTTGCTGTATTATGTTTTTGGAGTGGTGTATTGTTCTGTTGGTGACAGAGGAACTTCTGTGATGAGTAAGCTCATATAGATTTTATTTTGTAACAGATCACATTCAGTGATAACGGCGGTATTTATTTATACATGTATCACATTTGCATGTCAAGAAGTTTTTAATATATAACCGTAAACCTGTAAAGACCGCAGTGTATAATAAAGATGGAAGCCCTACCCTGGGTTTGTTCATTTGCTTCTTGATGATAAAATCATTGGCTTTGTGATAAGCGTTTCGTTTCCACCAGGTCACAGAGTTTACCAGCAACACTGGATATGAAACCATCAGCCAGAGACTTTGTGAGGGCCGCAGAACCTGCAAAGACATCGAGGAGCTTTTAAAAATGAGGTGAGCGGCCGTTCCAACCTTGCTCAGCATCAGGCGGCAGTGTGAGGTCGTTGTGTGTGAAGCGTTTCTGTCTCCTCAGGGCCATGGCTGAAGAGAGGTATGGAAAAGAGCTGGTCACCATCGCACGCAAAGCTGGAGGCCTGACCGAAACCGGGTGTGTGCTCACTGTCCGTCCGTCCGTCCCTAAATCAACCTGATCATTCATTAACACTTCTCTTTCTCTAGAACTTTAAAAGAATCGATTGATCAACTAAAAACAGGTGAGTGAGTTCAGTGTTGAGCGTTTAATGATTCTGTTCTGATCAGCCGGATTGAAACGGACCTCTTTGTTCCTCAGAAATAGAGAATGTTGGGAATTTGCATATCCATCTCTCGGGGTTGATAAAGGACGAGGTCAAGCGCATGGAGCAGTTCAGAGAGCGCCAAAAAGAGCAGAGAAAAAAGGTGACGAGCCAAGCGCACCGTGAGCATTCATTTACTTCATTAACTTTGAATGTTAATGACAGCAGATCCCCTCACTCCTAAAACATCCCTCAGTCTCTTAAAGTACAAAACTTTAGATGCTTTAATTAAATTTCAGACTAATGAATAATCAGTGATGCTGTGGGTGTTGAAGCTGATTTTTTGGGGTTCTTCTTTCGTCACCACAATTCTATTCCACTTCTCTGATTCTTTATCTGAACTTGATCTAATGCACTGTGCTGGCTGTAAACCTGTGTTTTGATCTAATGAACTGTGCTGGCTGTAAACCGGTGTTTTGATCTAATGCACTGTGCTGGCTGTAAACCTGTGTTTTGATCTAATGCACTGTGCTGGCTGTAAACCGGTGTTTTGATCTAATGCACTGTGCTGGCTGTAAACCTGTGTTTTGATCTAATGCACTGTGCTGGCTGTAAACCTGTGTTTTGATCTAATGAACTGTGCTGGCTGTAAACCGGTGTTTTGGTTGCTGGTTGTAAATCAGTGCTTGGTTTAAAAGTTCTGATGTTTTTAACCATGTGGAGCTTCATTACTTCATGACTTTTTTTCTGTAGTCCATCTGTTAGTGTCTACAGGACATACTGTGTCCTCTGTCCTCTAACGCTCAGGACCCCAATAGTACCACCACAGAGCAGGGGGTATTGGGAGGGGGGGGGGGTAAATTAGTCCTATCCAGGCAGTGCGACTGCAGAACTGACCATCAACAATCCACCACCCAAATGATACCTGTTCTGTGATGAGAACCAACAACACAGAACACAGATGGACTACAATCTGAAACTGGAGAACTACAAACTCCTTCTATAGCAGAAAGGGGTGTGGCCTAACTTTTAACTGGAACTCTACATTCAGCAGAGTTTTTTTTTGTTTTTTTTTTAATTAGTGTTTCTTTTTTCCTTTATATATTTAACCATCTCACCAGCTGCTCTGAATGTAGTGCTGTTTCTATTCATGGCTGCTTCTTTAATTAGTACATTAGATGAGTAGGATGTTCACTCTGAATGTTTTTAATAGCAGCAGCATCATTAGAACACTTATTAGTTCTGCTGAACATCACTGTTTACGTCCAGAATAACAGAGGACTGCAGACGGCTTCGTGGACGCTCTCTGCACGCTGTAGGTCTCGTCTCAGTTTATAAAGACTGCATCGTTAATGAAACCTCTGACCGGTGCGATTATAACCCTTATAAAACAGGTCGTTCTGCTTCTTAAATCTGATGGCTGAGCCGTTTGTCTGGCTGTGACATCATTAACAATACCACACCCCTCTGAGTGCTTCACATTGGTATCAGTGTGTGATATACAATACATTAATTTGAAGCATAAATACAGATTAATATAAACACATCAGCCTTAAACCTCTCACACTTTATAAACTGTCTTCTGTAATTTGGCCACTAGACGGCAGTGTTTAATCATTAGAGAAACTGGAATCCTGTTACTCAGCGATCAGCGTTCACTTTAAAATCCAGACTAGATTACATCGCAAGAGGAAAGTGTTTTATTAAATCAGTCAGACTCTCGAGGTTGCGTATTATTCTGAATAAATCACGTAAAAAGGTGGCGCTGTTCTCCACTACACGCTGGGACTCCTCTTTATGGGATTTATTCAGGATAAAGCCACGCCCCCTCGTATTGCTTTATTAATTTTCATCTTTGGCCGGCAGTTCGGCCTCCCTCACCTCGGCGTCCCCGGTTCCTCTGCTGCAGTAATGCAAACCCTGTGTGTTTGATTTTGAGTAATCTTTATTGATTTGGAAAGTTTGGAACTAAAAGTTACTTCACAGGAAATGATGTAACCCCGCTGAACCCATCTGTCTTTTTTTTTCTTCCTGTTGTCTGAGTCACTGTTTATCTTCATCATTTATTTCTCTTATTATTTCTCCTTCTTCGCTCCGTTATTTTCCATCGAAGCGACTGAACCGAATCATCTGCTGTTCTTTTCACACACTGTGTTTTAAATGACTGAGATTGTCTTAACACCTTTAAACGCTGACGGGTCGCCCACCAAGTCTCAGAATGTTCAGCCCTTCACACGTCACCATCATTTATATGAATTCAGCATTGATTAGAAATTCTAATTACATTTATAAGAACTTGAGGTTCATAATCACACACCAAACTGACATTGTGAATTATAATATAAACCCTGGATTTATGGGATTTATGAAAGTGTTATCACAAATTCTAATAAAACTACTAAAACTTAATCATTTTATTAATATAAAAACATGTAAGTAATTATGTATTAAGTGAAGCATGTTCTTCCTTTTAATTTCCTGATTTGTGATGCACTGTGGACATTAGAGCAGGATGTGTTATTGTAGGACGTGTTTCATTCCTTATCTCAGTCTAACCACACGTTCCTACAAACTACACGTTTAAACCTTTGATTTATTTAAGGATCTGTTCAAATCGTTCTGTAGATCTCTGTATTCTGTAAAAAACTGAGTGATAAATATTCAAATAAGAACAGTGTATTCATTTAGTTACGTACAGTTTTAGAGTAATAAAGAATAAAGGGGTCCTGCACCTCTAGATTCCAATTATTAATGAAGAATCAGGACTTTTTGAACCTTTATCCCCTCGGGATGCCGAGGTGATTTTGTTTTTAATGCACATGTTAATATACTTATAGAAATGTTTGTTGTTATCAATTCATTTGACATATTTTTATAATATAATTTATAGTCGATGACGCTCTATAATATTACAAATAAATGAAGAATAAATTGTTGTTTTGGGTGCAGTTTGAGTCGATCATGGAAAAAGTTCAGAAGAACAAAGTTGCAGTGTTCAAGAAAACCATGGAGGTGAGAGAACGTCTTTACACTCATCATGTCAGAAAAAGAAGTTAAACACTATTAAAGTGTGTGTGTGCTCACACTTGTTTTTTTGTATTTCTAGTGACAAAAGGTTCTGCGTTTGGTTAAAAAGTCAATACAGAATTAATTAAGTTCAGACTCTGTTAACAGGAAGAGGAAGGAGGATTTGAAAGTTAGAGTTCAGTTCTGTACTAAATACAGCTGTGTGTGTGTGTGTGTGTGTGTGTGTGTGTGTGTGTGTGTGTGTGTGTGTGTCAGAGGCAAAGTGTTAAAGTTACATAGTTTAAAGTGTTTTAGGAAGTAATACTTCTCAAACTAAACGAGTAACAACTTCTCTGTTTGGTGGGGTCTCTCTGAGCGCACTGCAGAGTCCACATGGGATTTTTTTTTTTTCTTTTTCTTTTTTTTTCTTTCTTTTCTTTCTTTTCTTTCTATTAAAAAACACTTGACGGCGTGAACGGTCATCTGCACTCTGAGGTTTTTAAAGTGAAGGTGTGTGTGCAGCCTGTTGGAACTTCACAGGGTCAGACAGCTGGTCTGAGACGTGTCTCTGGGACGTGTCTCTGGGACGTTTCTCTGGGACGTGTCTCTGGGACGTGTCTCTGGGACGTTTCTCTGGGACGTGTCTCTGGGACGTTTCTCTGGGACGTGTCTCTGGGACGTGTCTCTG
>JAFMOD010000134.1:148889-173076 GCA_019802435.1 Corydoras maculifer | reverse complement strand
TAGTGTAGTGTGGTGTGGTGCAGAGTAGTGTGGTGTGGTGCGGTGCAGAATAGTGTAGTGTGGTGTAGTGTGGTGTGGTGTGGTGCGGTGCAGAATAGTGTAGTGTGGTGCAGTGTAGTGTGGTGCAGAATAGTGTAGTGTAGTGTGGTGCAGTGTAGTGTGGTGCAGTGTAGTGTGGTGTAGTGTGGTGCAGTGTAGGGTGGTGTGGTGCAGAATAGTGTGGTGTGGTGCAGTGTGGTGTGGTGTGGTGCAGAATAGTGTAGTGTAGTGTGGTGCAGTGTAGTGTGGTGCAGAATAGTGTAGTGTGGTGTGGTGCAGAATAGTGTGGTGTGGTGCAGTGTAGTGTGGTGTGGTGCAGAATAGTGTAGTGTAGTGTGGTGCAGAGTAGTGTGGTGTGGTGCAGAGTAGTGTAGTGTGGTGCAGTGTAGTATGGGGTGGTGCAGAATAGTGTGGTGTGGTGTGGTGTGGTATAGTAGCTTGGTGGCGTCAGGCAGTCGGTTAGGAATTTAAACCCTGAGTCCAACAAAAGTCAATGTGGGCCCTTGACATGACCCTTAATCCTAATTTCTGAGGTTGGGATTCCTGCACTGGGTTGAATGTGTCAAAGATAACTGTTACCAGTATAAAAATTAATAAATAAGATGATTATTAATATAATAAAATGAACCATGGCATAAGTCATCTGTATATTCACTATATTGATAAAGTGAATATTGAGTGGGTGTGTATGAAACGTGCTGTGTCAGCATAAATGATTATATAATGTAAACATTTTCTTTACTTTTTGTAGAGAACAGTGATGGAGTGTACGCCTCGATTCCGGGCTTTCCGGCGGAAACTCCAAGTAAAACCGAGCATCAGGAGAACGAATACCTGACCCTCTATGACTACATCGCACAGGTCAGTTTATATGATTATAAAACCTTTTTATCAGAATTATAAGGCTTTTAAGGAAACAGAAAAGCTGGTTCTACGAAATGCCCCACTGCACACACATTGGCTGCTTTCAATTGCCCCTATACAGTATGTGTGTGTGTGTCTGAGTGAGGGGGTGCCCAGTGCTGGGGTGGCACCCTGTCCTGTGTGCGTCTGCCCAGCACCTGAAATGGGCATGAACCCCCTTCCCCCCCCGACCCTAGTAGAGGATTAAAATGATGATGGGATCAGATAATGATCAGTCAGCATTATCCATCAATCAGCTGCAGATTAATGATTCACTTCATATTCAGTATGAAATTATTTTTAAAATAAAATAAAAAATGGTGAATAGATTTTGCACTTTGTTCTGGCAGAATGATGATGAGATCTCCATCTCGGTGGGAGAGGTGCTGTTAGTTTTGGAGAGAGGAGACGACGGCTGGTGGACTGTCAACAAAAACGGTCGACGTGGCCTGGTGCCCGGCTCGTACCTCACCAAGAAATAAACTGCATTCACTCTCAGCGTTTCACATCGTCATCGTCATCGTCTGCTCAGACTCTTTCTCTCTTTCATCTTCTGAAACAGCGGCCATCGAACCTCAGGGCTCATATTTTAAAACAGAGAAAAATTCATTTTAATTCATTTAAATATAAATCCTGTTCAGACTGAAGACGCCGTTTCTAATGGCACGTTTTTAAAAGACCTTTGATAAATCAGAACCAGGTTTCTGTTTTTGGATGATGGCTCCTCTCCAGTTAACATTACAATTTACAGTTCACTGCACAGTCAGCATGGATTTCAGTCTGCAGATCTTATTCATCATTATTAAGATTGACCTGCAGCTCTGATGATGAATGACATGATGAACAGGGTTCAGTGTAGGGCCCTGTGTGTGTGTGTGTGTGTGTGTGTGTGTGTGTGTGTGTGTGTGTGTGTGTGTGTGTGTCACCTGCAGGAGCAGGCAGTGTTTTTTACAGTGATGATGATGATGATGATGATGATTCTAAACAAACTCACCTGCTGAGGCATCAGCGGAAATCTGAGGTCACATTATGTTTTAAACTCAAGCCACACATTATAAAGTGTGTGTGTGTGTGTGTGTGTGTGGGTTAGGTGTACGTGTGTGTATGTCTAACTAGGACATTGAAAAACAATTTACATTATACTACTAGCTGCTTTCTTTTTATTATTAAAACAGATGTATTTATTGAGGGGAGTGTAAAATGAGGCGATACGTTACAGACACTATACAGAGCAGCGCCGCTCGCCTCCAATGTATTCCACTTCACCTTTAATGTTCAATATTTATTTTTTATTGTTTTAAAGCCAGAAAGCAAACAGCAAATTGATTGTTACGTGTTGATTTGTTACAGGTAGCTGTTAGAAAATTGTATTTGTATTAAATATAGAAATAAAATGAATTTGTCCAGATGTTTTATAAATGATATTCTCATATTTATATTTATATGCTGAGTGCACTGAGTGTATGGAATACTGTGTTTACTGTGAAGTGTGTTTTAAAATGTGCTCCACAGATCAGAGGGAACCTTCATCATGGTGAGAACATGTTTCTATTTCTTCATTTGGTGGCACAGTGGTGTAGTGGTTGGCATGTTCTCCTCTCAGTGCTGGGGATCCAGGTTCCAATCCTAATCTGGGTGGAATTTGCATGTTCTCCCCGTGTCCATGTGGGTTTTCTATGGGTTCACTGGTGTCCTCCCCCAGTCTAAAAACTTGGATTTAAGGTAAATGAGCTGCTCTAAATTGCCCCATATAGTGTGTGTGAGTGGTTATTAAGTTATTGAACCATTTATTTTTATTATTAAGTTCTTTCATCTGAACTGATTATTGTGTCATGGTTCAGTAGATCCTGGTGGATGGTGGACAGCTTTGAAGGTAATCTGTCTCTGTGTTTTAGTTTTTAAAGCAGGATGTAAGGGACACGCCGGTGACAGACGCTGTGCTCGTTTGTGAAAGTCACATGTTTATTAAGTTCCTTCATCCAATTTTCATCCAATTGCATCTCTATGCTATTGATTGTTCTACCCAACATGAGAACGTACACCTCACTACAACACAACTCAGATCAGAAGCGTGGGCCGGTGGTGCAGGGCGAGCGACCGCAGCGTGATGCTCCACCACCCTGCACGTCCGAGGAAAGTTTCAATGGAAGGACAACGCAAGGGCCGCGCTAGTGTTTCAGATCAGAACCTTAAATATGAGTTTAACAATGGAAAAGGAACCTCAGCGTGTGTGTTATGACTCACACACACACACACACACACACACACGGTGAGGGTAATACAGATCATACCTCATAGCCGTACACATAGTGCAAACTAACAGGAGGAACACAGCACGGCGTTTCTGCACACAGTAATGCTTAATCACGCAGTAACCTGCTCGGTCAGGTGGAGGCGCTGTCACAGTTTAAATGAGCTTCTTATGAAAACACAGATGGATGGATGCTGTTAAATAAATAGAAAATGAGATCCTGCTCATCACTCTGATGATGGACGGTGGGAGTGAGTTTAGAAGTCTACAGAGTGGAGGACTTGTCCAGGTGATGGGGTTGGATCTTCATGGGTTCAGGTTCTTCATGCATACGTTCCTCCAGATATTAGAAGTTCGTAGGCGGGGTCTCGGCTTCGGCGGCACAGGACGACGCAGGCGCACAGCATTCCCAGCATCTGGAGAAAACATTTAGTGAATTGACTGAATTTTGAGGAGGATTATTCTGAATAAATCACAGAAAAGAGATGCAACGGAACTCCGCTTCAGTCCAGGACTTCCACCTCCTGTGATGTATTCAGAACGATGCCACGCCCTCTCGTACCCTCACTGCTTTATTTAAAAACTGTGATTAGTGCCGCACTCCTCTCTTTCTGTTCTGAAGACTTTGAATTGTTTGATGTGCAGGGGGCAGGGGGGCAGGGGGGTGTAGTGTTTGGCATGTTCTTCTCTCAGCACCTTGAATTCAGGGTCGAATCCCAATCTGTGTGGTGTTTGCATGTTCTTCTTGTGTCCACGTGGGTTTCCTCCGGGTTCTTCAGTATCCTCCCACAGACCAAAAATATGGATTCAAGGTGAATTGGATGTGCTAAATTGCCCCTGTATAGTGTGTGTGAGTGAGATTGGCGTCCTGTCCTGGGTGTATCTGCCCCACACCTGAAACGGTCTCCCCTGGATGGGCATGGAAACCCCGCCCCCGTGACCCTATTGGAGGATAAAGCAGGAGTTAATGTGTCCTGGTTGGTGTTGGGGCGCTGGGGTGTTTTTGGTTGTGAACAGGTGAACGTCCATCCTCAGGGTCCAGATGAAGTCATGTATGAACTCGAACCCGAGGCTTTGAGGGATTTGTGTGAGTTTTCATTATTTGTGTTTTATTAACTCGGTTCTTTCTGTGGTTGCCATGGTTTCCTTTCATTCGAGATGCTGAATGCGCTCAGGGTTGGATTTGTGTTTCTGATTCTGTTCCAGACTGATTTTTACTCTGTTATGGGTTTTTTTTTTGGTATTAATTTTGGGTTTGCGTGCTGTTTTTTATTTTTGGGACTCAGATGTTGATCACTGAACTATGAGATGGTGTGGTGTTTGTCTGATTCTTCCAGGTTTTTTGTAGTATTTGTTTTAATGAGAAATGTTAGCTGATGGTAAGATCAACGTTCTCCTCTCAGGACCATGGGGCAGTACAGGGTGTTGGTCTGCTTTGCAGTACAGTTGTGTATGGGTTGTTGGTTTTGTGTATGGGCTCGTTGGCTGACGGCAGTCGTCTTTCCGATTATAAAAGCTGTGAATGTGTTCAGTGACGGGGTTGGGTTTGATGCTGCAGGGCAGGATTCTGCAGTGTGCGTCTGCTGTGTGGGTTCCTGATGAATAAATGTTTGTAACTGAATTAACAGCCATTGTAACAGGAATTAACGCGGCTGCGCAACGCGGCTGCGCAACACGGCTGTCGTGATATTTAGATTAAAGTATCTGTTCAGTGTTTTCATTCATAATAAACCATTTTGTTTCTGCCCTCTCTAAAGCTCAGTCTTCAGCACTATATACACTACGTCACAATATACTACACACACACACACACACACACACACACACAATGTGAGCAGTGTTTCGTTTTCATGTTGAAGGTGTGTATTGTGTGTATGGTGTGTATGTGATGTGGACACGCCTCCTTTGTGAGCGTCTGTTTGGATGAACTTTGCAGTTGTATAATTGCACCCTGTGGTTGATCTTTTCTTCATCACACCCCCTGCTGTAAATCGGACCTGCTGTAATGCAGATGAACGTTGGAATGCTGGGTGGTGAGCACGTCTGCCTCTCGCTGAGGATCCAGGTTCTAATCCCACTCTGGGTGTGTCATGTTCTCCTGTGTCTCTGTGGGTTTTCTCCAGTTTTATGTTTAATTGCCTCTAAATTGCCCCATAATGTGATTCCATCGATGGGTTGGTCCTGCCCTGGGTATATCTACCCAGATACCCCCCACCACCACCACCAACCCAACAGAGGGGTGTGCTGCTCTGATGTAATCCTTAATGCTCTGTTTTGGGTCCATTCAGCAGTGAAGGTGTTCTCTCTGAACCTCAGGATTTGAACAGATCCGTGGTGTCCCTGTTCAAACGCTTCCTTTTCTATTAGATGTTCTGATGTCTTCATTCCCCGAGCGTCCCTTAGGAACCTGGGGCTCATTAGGTAAGTTCGTTTCCTCTGCTCTTAATGGCGCATCAGCGCCTCTAACAGCCATGCCGTCTGATTTAAGCGGGTTCAGTGCAGTCTGACGGAGCTGTGCACTGATGCAGCGAGACAGAATGATTTAAACCTCGTTATTAACAGCAGGGTTCACCATGTGTTCATCACTGATGAGCTGAGAGCGCCACCTCATTTCTTTCCAATATATTCATAATGAGAGTACGGGGAATGCAACTGTAAAGGCAGTGATGGATAGTACTAATAAGATCTAAGATCGACCTCTGCTGGCCACTAAATGCAACTCTTAATTAAATCTGAAAATGAAGGCCTGGCGTATCATCAGCTTGAAGTTTAAAGTCTTACCTAACAGCATGGTTTAGATGTTTATCCATCACATCTTGTGATTGTTAAGGAGACCTACTGAACCCTCACACAGTTCCACCCTCATTCCTGACTGGTCTCTGTGGTTTTTAGGTCGTCACGGTAACCTTACCTGAATTGCAGCAAATGTCAGTGCAGCCCAGATGACGAACATCATTATCTCCTTCAGTTTCTTCACAACCAGAGCTTCACAGCCCTAAGAAATCAGAAAGGGGAGGCGCCGCTTCAAACAAAACCGCTTTATTATGCCGTGTGTATTAAATATGTATGATTATAAATGTTCTACCTCTGGATACAGGTCTCCAGGATGGAGCAGGGAGCCCGTACAGTTGCTCATATTGGGCTTGCAGCAGCTCAGAGGTACGCTGTTGTTCTGCGTTTCCTTAAACCAGCGTGTGTTCTGCCAATCTGAATAGTTGTCTATTCCGCAGCAATGGAGCTTTCATGACCCAGAATAACGTCAGTTTTATTGTTTTAACATAAACCATTAAATCTACTGTATTATTTAAACTGATCACAGTATCAGGAATAAGAAAATCTCACCTGTCTTTGTACGTAGTCAATAGCACGACTAGGGGCGTCGGAGTTGGTGCCATTATATTCATTATACACCTTTTGGATCGAGTGATTGACCTCCTGCTCCACCTAGGAAATGAAAAATCTCACTCCACGGTGCAAATGTCCCTCAAATAGAACTTATTTTCGTTCGGAATCGTACATTCACAGATGAAAGCAGATTAAAAGAAAAACTAGAAAATGGCATCATAACCTCAGCTTTTTCTTAAAGGACTAACCTTTGCTCTGTAAATATAGCCGAGCACCACGACGACCACCTCAGTCACAAACACCAGCATTAAAACAACAGCAAACTGGAAAGAAGACATTCAGAAATCACAGCTCACCACTTTACAATTAATATCATCTGTGTGTTTATACACCGCACAAAAAAATATTCACAACCGTGTTAGGATTCGGGAGCTCGACCCGGTGCCCAGCGGCCTTCAGATCAAATGGTACTTAGTTTGAGTCTTTGGACTCTTATTTCGATTTAAGGTGTCGACTGAAAAATGAAGCTCTCTGTAATGTTCTGTGAAGTTTAACATTTTATTTTGAGGACGTGTGTATGGACCTGGTGAATGTACAGACCGATCACTGACCGTGGTGAGGCCACAGCGACTCTCCCGAATTGTGGCACAGCATCCAATTAGACCGATGATGAACAGAAGGGTCCCCACAGCAATGATGACCACAGCGGGGATTAAGGTGTACATATCTTCAAAGAAATGGTCGTAGTCGTCGTACGTGATGAAGACGTAGGCGCCGATGTAACACAGGATCCCAGCAGCCGCCTGAGGAATCAGCACACAGGGACCTTAGACCATGACATCATCAGCAGCACCTTCAGATCTGTCTGATTTCATATTAATGATTTATTAATCAGACACGGTGAGGTTTAACGTCTGATCGGTCACATTAAGAATAAAGGAACCTCTGATACGATGACCTCTGACCAACCTGTGGTCTCGCTTGCATGCAGATGTGGAGACCTTTGAGGAAATGAGGCTGAAACATGTGGTGCAGAAATGTACCTGTGATGTGAAAGTGGTCTATATTTTAGTTTTGTGATGTTTGGTGGCCTATAAAGGTGTTCGCACTTTGCCCACGGTGTGAGAGTTTTCGGAGGATGACTGATGTCTGGACTGCTGCTGCAGGTGAGAGGTCGGGGGGGAGGTTTTACTCTGATGTTCCTCCAGCACTTCTTTAGATTTGTTTGGGATCTTTTTCTGTTTTTTGGGGAACATGCTGCAGTTCCTAACTGATCCAACTGCTTTTATCTTAATGTGAGTGATCTCTGGGTTCTGTGGGTTTTGGTCGCTCTGGGTTCTCGTGGGTGTTTGTTTTTTGGTATTATGTCACGTTTGGGTTTGTGGTGTTGGTGCTATGATGATGTGTCTTTCCGTGGGGCAACAGGTATGAAAAATAAACCTTCATGAATCATTTAAATACAAATATATAAGCATTCATAACATTATAATAACATTATAATAACATTATAATAATGAAAAACTTTTTTTTTTTTTGAAGGAACGAGGCAGCAGACGTGATGCCGCTCATTCAGACCACTGTGTGGCGCACTCTCTGGTCCTGATTACAGATATTTTTTGGAGGTGTGGTTTGGAGGGTCACAGAGAAACCTCATGATCATCTGCTCAGGTCAATATAAACCTTGGAATTGCTTCCCTTACACCACCTACACCACCCTTACACTACAGTTATAAAACCTTAAGAAAAAGCTCTTTGCATAATTATATCCATCTGTAATGTCTTATCGTTTGTTCTCTTTCCCCAAAATTGACTTCTGTCTTCTGATGAACCGCGTGCAGTCAGCGGGCCGGGACCCCGACTGCCGAGCTTCAGCTGATGAGCAGAGCCGGCGGCGGGCGGGCGGGCGGTCAGGAACTGATCACCTGCTGCCTGAGATTACACCAATACAGTAAGATCCTCTGTTTCCACAGCATCACTGGAGAGGTATTTGGGAATGCACCTGAACACACCTCATTTTGAGACGGCCACGCCCAGCGCGCAGTGTTGCTATTTAAACCATGCAGGCAGAAGGCAGGAGAATTGACGTTAATGCAGAATGTCAAAGAGTTGAAGGCCTTGCCCAAGGGCCCACATTGATAACTTTCAGTGGACCTGGGATTCGAACCCACAACTCCCACAGCTTAACCACTGAGCTACCACATCCAATCAGGATCGTATACAAATGAGGCTGGTTTCTTAACCACAAGCCTATGAACGTCTACCGCAATGAGACTTAGGGACCCACACCGGGTTTGAACCTGCAACCTTCAGATTAAAGAACCCCCTGAGGTCCTAGCAGACATTTTATCTGTAATGCCCTGGCCCTTCAGCCTTTACAGTATAAATAACTAACTCCTGGTTATCAGTTCCATGATGTATAGCATGCAACCCAAACCCTTTTGTTTACATACGGGCCCCTGAGGGCCTCTGAGATCCTCACTCTGATCCTCTCACCTTCTGTGTGGTTTCCTTTAATGATGCTGTCTGCAAATGATCGCCCTCATCACCTTAAAATCTCAACTCAATTCAAAAGATTTATCCTTCAGACCTTCACTTTGGATTTCTGATCATCATGTTTAAGTTAATGGTTTATTAAGGGTTTATTAATGGTTTATTAATGGTTTATTAATGGTTTATTAATGGTTTATTAAGGTGTGGGAGCTCAGTGGTCAGGGTGTTGGGCTGTCTGTCTACAGGTTGTGGGTTCGAATCCTGGGTCCATGGGCAGGGCCCTGTGTTCTGACCCTAATCATGATGAGATACTTGTAAATCGTTTTAAATAAAAGCGGCTGCTTAATGACTAAATGCAATCCTCACCCTTATTATTAATTATGATATTAATAGTTAATAACTCTGAAGCAGTGCATTATAAATCTGCTTATGTAATCGAGCTGACTCCCTTACAGCAATAACACTCATTACACGTGGAATCTCATGCTTTAATGTGTAATAACGGGGTTAGAACGCCATTACTATCCAACAGAACCCGTTTACATGAATCGGAACCGCGACGCTGACGCAGGTTTAATTAATAAAGATTAAACTTACCCAGAAAATGAGATTGAGGAAGACCAGCACGGTCTTTGAGGAGGTGACGCCACACTGTCCCATTTTAAACGACAACACAACAATAACAATCTCACAATCTCACAATATAAGAAAATACAGAGCTGGGGGGGGGGGGGGGGGGGGGGGGGGGGGGGGGGGGGGGGGGGGGGGGGGGGGGGGGGGGGGGGGGGGGGGGGGGGGGGGGGGGGGGGGGGGGGGGGGGGGCTTTATCCTCTACTAGGGTCGCGGGGGGGGGGGGGGTGCTTCTCCATGTCCATTCAGGGGAGAACGTTTCGGACGCTGGGCAGATACACCCAGGACAGGGGGGCAATCCATCACTGGACACACACTCACTCACACAGACACACTCTATCTAGGGGCAATTTAGAGCAACCGATTTACCTTGAATTCACCTTGGGCTGTGGCAGGAAGCCAGAGAACCTGGAGAAAGCCCAGACAGACACGGGGAGAACATGCAAACTTCTTAAGCGCAAAATAGTTTTCAAAAAATATTTTTATTCATATTCAGGACATATATATAATTTATAATGAATACAATATAATTAAGCAGAAAAATCACCCAAGGAAATTTAACAAGAATAGAAAATCCTTAAAATTCACACAAACAGTTCTACTGTAGTCCATTCACATGTACACCAGAAAAGAAAACCCATCACAGTTTTTAAATCATCATCATCATCATCATCATTGTAGCTTCATGTTTTAAAGAACTGAAGATGGATTCAGCGTACATGTTCACGAAGGCCACAGATGTTCAGAAGGTCTCTGGTTAAAGGTTCTGCAGCTCTGATAGCAGGGCTCCCATTAGGTTAAATAAAGCAGCAACAAATTACCCAGAATGCTGCAGCACACGAGCTCTTCATCATATCAAAGTGTAAGGCCTTCTTTTGGATTCTTTTGGAACATTGTTATAAAACTGTAATAACACACTCTACCTTCAGTCACACACTCATCACACTGTGAGCACTGCTGGGAAACCTTTATTAAGGACGTCTCTGTTTGAACTTACTGATTATTTCTTTTATATTTTTCATTTTCATTTCTTTACTCACAGAGCTTTTAGAATTTCTAAGCTTAAGACCCTGATGATACATTCATAAAGCTTTATAACACTTGTCATAAGCCTCTGCTGTTGTACAAACATGTCATAAGGTTTAATAACCCGTCATAATGCATTAGAACATGTATATTTAAACTTATTGTTGAGAGCAGATAGCTTTATAATAATGTTTACTGAATTCCTAGAAGGAAAATGACTTAATGATTGCTTAGAACAGTTCGTTGAGTAAATTAATGTTTATTGGCTCTATGAACATACTGTACTGTCTTATAAAAGCTCATGAATTTAATTGATCTTTTATTTAATTGTTATTTTACCAGGATGAAACTCGTTGAGATTATACGTGACCCTCGTAGAGAATTAAGCTGAAGATAATGA
This sequence comes from Corydoras maculifer, assembly GCA_019802435.1. Taxonomy (NCBI): domain Eukaryota; kingdom Metazoa; phylum Chordata; class Actinopteri; order Siluriformes; family Callichthyidae; genus Corydoras; species Corydoras maculifer. The sequence goes on along the minus strand of JAFMOD010000134.1, from coordinate 161,992 downwards.
GATGAGATGAGTATGTTTTACATTAATATCATTTCCCTGAATGTAGTGCCTCTTTAATATCAAAGTAACAACAGATATTTAATTATATGATAGAGTTTCACAAATGTACTGATAATAATGTGTATAATTCACAATCATCAAACAACAATCACAAGCAGATAGTCCTTTTAAAATTGGGTAACTGAAGGCAGAATTTTGGGTTTTTTGCAAAACAACAACTTAAACTTTCTGAAGAAATTAGAACTTAACGAACTTAACTAGGACAGTTAATCTCAATCATCATGTATTTACATATTAACAATATGGCTAATAAAATCCAGTATTAATGCTTGTATTGATTAACATGCTTGATTAATATATTGCAATTACATGTTTTCTGCAACAATTAATGAAATATCATGTAAAGAAATACTTATGAAAATTCAAAGAGCTTCATTGAGTCCTTCAGCAGAACCAAAGTCTCTTCATCTTCAGCTGAATGTTAGAAAACCTTCCAGCAGAAGTAAATAATAAAGTTCAAAAACATGCAAATGAGTGTAATTAAAGATAAGATCAGAAATATTCAGAGTGCATTCACACATTAAACATGGCTTTTCTGTAAAGGTTCAGGCTCAGGGTTTTCTGAAGTGAGTTTCAGACAATGCTGTGATGTCCGAAGCACTGCGCATGATTAAACTATCCGTTTACATTTCATATAATTATACATTGTATAAATTCCATGTTTTACTAAATTACTAATTACAATATAATAATTATAGTATTGTCCGTTAAAGCACTTATGTGAATATAACATTTCCTGCAACTCAATATAAATATTATTAATTTATTAACTTAATAATCATACAGACCAAAAGCTAAAGTTATAAACATTAAAAAATCATTTCATTTGTACAGATTACATAATAATAATAATAATAATAATAATAATAATAATAATAATAATAATAATAATAATAATAAAAGACTTTTAAAATTGAAATCCAATAAATAAAAAAATGTAATAAACGTGTTTTTGTGAAGGAAATCAATAAAATCTGGAATATGGAAGGTACCAACCAAACTACTCAATTAAACTCAACCTTAGTGCAGGGGGTCCAGGTTCAAATCCATGATCTGGATGGAGTTTGCATGTTCTCCCCATGCCCATGTGGGTTTTCTCCCACAGTCCAAAGCTTCAAGGATTTAAGGTGAATTGGATAGTGTTGTTGTGAATGGGAGTGTCTCGTGGGTGTATCTGGGGATTAAATGTGAGATAATGAGATAATGAGATGAAACAGTAAGATGGATCTCATGGGGCTTTAGCGAAGCTGAAATCAGCATGGGTGCCGAACAGCTTGTCCAGGTAGCAGAAGTGAGGAGCATAGTTGGTGTTGGGCCTCTGGTGGTGCACGTCGTGCTTGCTCGGTCCTCCGTACACGCCGAAGGGGATCAGGCGCGACGTGGACCAGGGGAAATCATATCCACTGTGGTCTTCCACAGACACGTACACGTGGGTCACCATGAAGGTCCAGGTGGTGAGAAGGTGGCACCTCAGCAGCACCGGATTGACGGTGGTCCAGAAGCCCACGGTCAGCAGCTCCCACGCCCCGAGGCACTGCGTGGCCATGGAGAAGGGCGCCGTGTACTCGTGGTGGATGGCGTGGAAGGTGACGTACAGCCAGCGGACCTTGTGGTGCAGAAGATGCCAGATGAAGTACTGCACGTCGAAGAGAAGCAGGTTCCCCAGAACCCCCGCGGCCAGCTCCAGCAGTGTGGGCGCCCTGTCCGGCAGGGGGATCGGGGGTCTCCATGCCCACTGCGCCACGGCGGCGGGGAACACGAGCAGCACGTGGTTCCGCAGCGTGACGCCGGCGCAGCGCAGCAGCATCCCGCCCGTGGGCAGCTTGTTCGGCTGGATCTTGTACCGCTGGACCGCCGGCCACTTTGTCCCCATGACGTCACAGAGCAGGTAGGGCAGCACGAGGACGAAGTAGGCCGACACGGACAGCACGACGGGGAACAGAGGAGACCTCAGGACCTCAGAGTGATGCAGCCGCAGGACGTCCCACAGGGGCTGCAGGACCGACTCCCTGTCCCCCCACAGCATCCCCACCACCCGCAGCACAACCTCCATCCCGTGGACCTCCAACAGCCAAGTAAGTACAGAGCTGATCTGAGACAAGGATCCAGCAGCAGCGGGAGGCTCCACCGGGCTCCACCGGCTCCTAAAACATAATGTATGTTCAATTTAAACATCTGCAAACTTCTCTGATGATCAGCACATCTCACATCTCATTCACACTCACTTTATTATTAATGAGTTCGAGCTTTCCGTTTCACTATAATTAATGACGTAACGGCCTCTTCCAGATGCGTGCAGATGTTGGTGTGATGGAATGGAGTTTGTTAACAGCGTCGCTGGAAAACGGTGCGCAACATCCCGCGGCGACCCGGCGGCTGGACGCGGCTGGAACCCGGAGCTCACAGAGCCGCGAGAGAGGCGGCTGCCCGCCGGATCACACCCATCAACCCCGCAGCCCGCAGGACAGGACGGACAGCCCGGAGGAGTAATCCCGCAGCCCGCAGGACGGACAGCCCGTCTGAATAATACCGGACCCCGCAGGACGGACAGCCCGTCTGAATAATACCGGACCCCGCAGGACGGACAGCCCGTCTGAATAATACCGGACCCCGCAGGACGGACAGCCCGTCTGAATAATCCCGGACCCCGCAGGACAGACAGCCCGTCTGAATAATCCCGGACCCCGCAGGACAGACAGCCCGTCTGAATAATCCCGGACCCCGCAGGACGGACAGCCCGTCTGAATAATCCCGGACCCCGCAGGACAGACAGCCCGTCTGAATAATCCCGGAGTCTGCAGGACGGACAGCTTGTCTGAATAATCCCAGAGTCTGCAGGACGGACAGCCCGTCTGAATAATACCGGACCCCGCAGGACAGACAGCCCGTCTGAATAATCCCGGAGTCTGCAGGACGGACAGCCCGGACGAGCGACGGGAGGTCCGTTTGACGGTAGGTGCGCCCCTTCTGATCAGAACCCAGCCGCGAGGTATCCAGTAGGGGGCAGTATTAGTGTTGCTGAACATGTTTGGTCTCATATAAGCATCTTACAATAGAAAAGAAACAGCCTTTTTAAAAAGAGGCTTCAGCAGAGATCATCCGTCCTGTGTGGGGCTTTTTAAGAGTACTTCAGAATCAGGTTTATTTGGACAAGTATGTTACACACACAAAGAATGTGGTTATGGACAGATGTCCACTCTCGTTACCCTTTACTGTGCAGTGTGTGTATATTTAAATAAGATGCTGTGTGCATTATAATGCAAAGCAATCAAGAGCAACATGGACGATGATCTATTTATTTTTGTACAGATGTAGTCGCAGAGTTTTATTAATGAATGTCATAGTGAGTATTACATGAGTAATTCTGCACGACCGCCGGTCCAATAGAAATCCAGGTTCCTACAAACCAGAAAATCAGCTAGAGCAAATAAATCATAGTTATTAAGTAATAACCAGAGTTTGATTGACATGGTGCATCATGTGACTAAAGCACTAAGAGACCAGACCAGTTATTGTGAAACTAGTGCAGCTCTGACAGATTCCACTAGTGACCCACACTGATTTGCACTAGTTATCTGGTATACAGCTATAATCGCCCATAATCAGCTTATTAATGAAATCATTATTTGAAGATTGAGATAGTGGAACAGGAAGAGAAGCTGATTCCATGCTTCAACACTCTGTGTTCTGTGTGTTCTGATTCATCATCCTGGGAGATGTGCCAGCGCTGAGAAAGCGGCAGCTCACAGAGCTCACCAACGTAACCGGGCAACCAGAACGTCTGCAAAAACAAGAACCATGAGAACATCACCAACACCATCTGACATCAGTAACCCCATCAGTTCAGCTGTTAGGGTCAGTGTGTCTCTGCTGCAGCGCAGGGGTGCAGGTTCAAACCCCACTGTGAGGGGGTGGAGAGCTTCAGACCTGTATCCCTTTATCGTTCCTGTCTGAGACTCTGAACGGCTGATCTCTCCAGCTTTCATACTCACAACAAACTCTATGATCCTAATGATGAACTAATGAGATGAATGACTGAATCACATAGTCATCACACTTCCGTCCTGCAGGGGGCGGTAAAGCAGTGAAAATCCCAACAGCCAACGAACAGAGAGAAGCAGAAGAAGAACATCGCTCTATTTAGAGTTAGTGTTTGTTTAGTTTAGTTTGAATGACGTCATCGTTTGATCAGGTCAGTAACATTGTATCAACATTAGAACTTTAAAACTGAGAGATGTACATTATTGTGATCTATACGTCTAAACGCTCGTGCACTTTGACCTCTGTGGAAGCTCGTGCTCTCCTGGTTGAATACTTTGCTGCGGAATGAATGGTTTGTGTTTTTCAAACTTATTTGAACCTTTATTTAAATGTTGACGTCATTGTGCCTCCCATAAGACTGAGGTTCTGACCCAAAGAACCTGATGAAGAACACAAAATACACACGCAGTAAAGTCTGTGATGATAAAGTCTGTGATGATAAAGTCTGTGATGATAAAGTCTGTGATGATAAAGTCTGTGATGTTAAAGTCTGTGATGATAAAGTCTGTGATGATAAAGTCTGTGATGATAAAGTCTGTGATGATAAAGTCTGTGATGATAAAGTCTGTGATGATAAAGTCTGTGATGATAAAGTCTGTGATGATAAAGTCTGTGATGATAAAGTCTGTGATGATAAAGTCTGTGATTGGCTTGGTGTTGGATTTAAGGCACCTGGATTCAGTGACTGGCGGCACAGTGGCTGAGTGGTTGGCATGTTCTCCTCTCAGTGCTAGGGTCTGGGTTAAGTTTCCATGTCCTCCCTGTGTCTGCGTGGGTTTCCTCCGGGTTTCCTCCCACAGTCCAAAAACATGGATCAAGGTCAATTGAGTTCTCCAAATTGCCCCATATAGAGTGTGTTTGTGTGAGTGTGTGTCCATTGATAGATTGGCGTCCTGTCCTGGGTCTATCTGCCCAGCGCCCAAAATGTTCTCCCCTGGATCAGCATGGGGAACCCCCCCTCCCCCCGCAACCCTAGTAGAGGATAAAGCAGAAGATAATGGATGGATGGATGGATTCAGTGACTAAGACATTAGTTCTAATACCTTTAATAATATATATCAGTTTTTTTGACTTTATAAATGACCTTATATATACAAACCTTTATATATATATATATATATATATATATATATATATATATATATATATATATATATATATTTGATACCTTTCTGTTTTGTATTAATCTACAATATGTATGTATGTGTGTATATATATATATATTAGTGTGTGTGTGTGTGTGTACTATTACTGCACTAAGTTTATTATTTTATATATAATTATATACAGTCTGTAAATATCTATGTTAATAGTACAGATTGTTCCTGCCATTTGCACTTCCCTCAATTTGTAAAATCATAAAGCTGCTGGTTGCCCTAAAGCATCAGTAAACTTATTAACATTAAAGTCTTTATTATTGTGGTGTACACCGCTGATCTTTCTTGTTTCTCTTTGTAGCCCACCTCTGCAGGGAGCAGGGAGGATGCAGTTTTGCAGTCTGAGATGCAGACAGAACTGAACGGATGCCAGGCTCCTCTGCAGCCCACGCAGCAACTGTGCCGCTTTTACTCACAGGGGCGCCGCTGCTACTACGGAAAAAAATGCCGTTTCCTTCACCAGAGACCGATGCCTTCAGAAGAACGGACCAATGATGGAGAGCCAGGGGATAAAGAAAGCAATGTGGCTGCGCTGACTCCGGAGCAGCGGTCAGGTGGAGGTGCAGGGTCACTAAAGGAAGAGAACAAACGCACAGCGTTCACGAGGAAAGCTCAGAGGCCATGTCGATATTTTCTCTCTGGCTTCTGTGCCATGGAGGAGCGCTGTCACTTCCTCCATCCACAGCTCCTTCCTCCAGTGGAGAACCAGCCTGTAGAACCCAAAGGCAGGAGCATCACTGCAGCTCCCACACAGATCAGACTGTCTGATCTAACCAAGGAACAGTCCTCACAGCTCCGGGACACCGAGATCTCTCAGCTCCTCAAAAGATTCCCAAAGGACAAAGTTATAGTTCAGGAGAGAGAGGACGGACTGCTGACATATTACCGCATCACCGTCGAGGCCACCGACCCGGACTGGGTACCACAGAGTTACATATGATTTACATTACATACACTGAATAACCACCGTTACTCAAAACCACTTAAAGAGTCCCAACGGGATGGTTTTAACTTACGTGTAACACACACACATTAAAAACAGAAGTTTGGCCACGCCCCCTTTCTGCTCTCCATGTTCTCTTGTAGTTCTCCAGTTCCACTCTGTAGTCCATCTGTTCTACAGGACATACTGTGTCCTCTGTTCTTTAACGCTCAGGACGCCAACAGTACCACCACAGAGCAGGGGTATTGGGTGGGTGCATTAGTCCTATCCCAGCAGTGTGACTGAGTTGATAAAATGAAAGTCCAGCAGCACTGCTGCATTAGAACCCCCTCAGCGCATCGGTGTCACTGCAGAACTGACCATCAGCAATCCACCACCCAAATGATACCTGCACTGGAACCACAGTTCTGATACTGTTTAAATATTATATAGAATAATTAATTCTTTCTTAATTTTTTAGCCCTTTGATCTGAAGGAACTTGATCTCATGGTCAGCTTTCCTGAGACTTATCCTGAAGAGGTGTGCTCCGTACTTTAGATGACTTTTAATTAAAATGATTTCATTTCATCTCTCGTTTAAAGCAAATCAGAATTTCACTTTAATTTTTAGGTTTTTACAATAGCTGTTCCAGAGGATCAATACCTACCATCAGTTATGGGAAGGTAAGATATTAATTGTAGAATAATTAGGATGAGATTGGACCTGTGGATTCTGAACTTTCAGCTTTCAGAGGTGTTTAAATTCCGGTTGTTTTATTCAGACATATAGAGACGGCGTCAGAGGCGTGGCTCCAGGCCAAGCACGCCACCGGTCAGCTGATGGGAAAGACGGAGCTCCTGTTCAGACCGTTCCTCCGCTGGTTCGACCGCAACATGGAACGTCTTTTCGTGGATGGCGCGAGGCAGGTGAGCGGAGCGGAGCGTCATGATGAATGGTCAGGAGTAAAGACCAATCAGAGCGGACTGCACGGTTCTCTGTTTTCAGCTTAAAAAAGAGCAGGACCTGCAGAAGTCCGGCCTGCAGTTCATCCCCTATGAGCGGCTCCAGGTGATGTGTACGAGCCCTGACGAGGTGCTGGACCACACGCCGTCATTAAAGACCGAGGAGATCAAAGATGAGGCTGAACCGGTCCGAGGTCAGGATCCAGCTGACCACGGCGGCGAGGCGGAACCGCCGCGGCGCAGTGCAGAGGACACTGTGAGCAGCAGGTCTCAGAGAGGCACCGAGGTCCGGCTGCTGGGCCTGAGGCTCGGGGGGTCAGCGGTCACTCTGATGGCCTCTCAGATCACCGTGGCTCTGCAGTGTAACCGGTAAACATCTCCATTCATTTAGATCGGATTGACTGACGGCTCTCTGCGTGCTTTAAATAGAAATGTAATGCTCTAGATCGGGCGGCACGGTGACTTAGTGTTTAGCATGTTCTCCTCTCAGCACTAGGGATTTCCGGTTCGAATCCCCATCTGGGTGGAGTTTGCATGGGTTTCCTCCCACAGTCCAAAAACATGGATCAAGGTGAATTGAGTTCTTTAAATTGCCCCATATAGAGTCTGTCTGTGTGAGTGAGTGTGTGTCCAGCGATGGATTGGCGTCCTGTCCTGAGTGTATCTGCCCAGCGCCCAAAACGTTCTTCCCTCCACCCCCCACCCCCCGCGACCCTAATAGAGGATAAAGCTGAAGATAATGGATTGATGAATGCTCTAGATCTTTAGCATGCCATCATCCAATCACTGAGCAGCATGGCTGAGGGGGCGTGTCAGTCTGGCTTTGCTACGGTCACTTAATTCTTCAGGGCTATGTTTACGTCCAACAAACCAATCAGCATGTCGTTCATTGTTCCCTTAAAGAGCCAGGTGGCGCTCTGACAGTTTGGTGGGTTGCTATTTTCACGGTGCGGCGACCTGGAGGTTCCTCACGTTCCTGTGAATGGAGAGCCCACAGTGTGGTGTGTGTTCTGTGGATCTGCGTTCACTGTACTAATGCGGTCAGCAGCGTCGGGTTGACCCCGCTGCCCCTCTCAATGTTTTTATTCATTATTATTTACCTCTCATTGTGACAGGTGTAAAGTGACCTCTGACCTGACGCTGAGCAGGCAGCTGGCCCGGACAGCACCATGCAGGAGGTGTGGTCTGAGCCTCACAGGGATGTTCCGAGCCTGCGTGCTCCATCCACACTGCAGCACTCTGGGATATTTGGACCTGACCTCGGCGCTGCCTGTGGATTTGGTTCTGCAGAGCTGCCTGTTTGACATCGGCTGCCTCGACTGCAACAAGGAGGACGTCTTTAAGGTTTGAACTGGACACATGTATAAACATGAAGACACTTTCCTCATGTTTTATGTAAATGCAGATCCTGTGGAGTGGAGTCTGGATCCATCCATCTATTATCTTTAGCTTTATCCTATATTAGAGTGCCCAGGGGAGAACATTTCAGCTGCTGGGCAGATACAACCAGGACAGGGCGCCAATCTATCACTGGACACTCACACTCACACAGACACACTCTATATGGGGCAATTTGGAGAACTCAATTCACTTGATCCATGTTTTTGGACTGTGGGAGGAAACCGGAGAACCCGGAGGAAACCCACACGGACACGGGGAGGACATGCAAACTGCACCCAGATTTGAACCGGGAATCCCTAGTGCTGAGAGGAGAACATGCCAAACCACTAAGCCAGCGTGCCGCCCAGTGCAATATTTCATTCTATTTAAATTCTAAGCCACTAATACTTTATAAATTTGACTTTATTACAGTTTATTGATGCACTTATTATTATTATTATTATTATTATTTTATTTATTTATTTTTTTTATTAGTATTTCTATACAGAACCTCAGAGCTCCTCCTGGTCTTTGTGTGTTTAGGGCGTGGCCTATGGTCAGAACAGAGAGACTAACTGTCAGCACTGTCACAGCAAGCTGAGCGTCTCTGTGGAAGCAGCACAGTTTCAGATCATTCAGTCTAAATCCAGAGGTGAGAGCCTTTAATCAATATTTACAATCTCTGGTCATCACATACTGTCCAGAACACCAAAGGATGCTTCCACAGTGTCACCGTGACATCATGTCAAACATGGAGGAGGACGTGTGTGAGGGACTAATATTTTAGATTTTTCTCTATTATTTTTATTTCTTTGTTCTTTTTATTTTATGCAGCTCAAAAAGATTCTGCTCAACAGCGACGTGCTAAAGATCCTGCCATTCAACCTGGAAAGCCTCTTCCAGAGAAAGGAACCTGCAAGCATTATAAACAGAGCCACCGCTGGCTGAGGTTTCACCTTTAATTCAACTTCAGTCGATTTAGTTTTTTTACTATAGTGCATTGTTTTAATTAAGTTATGAGCGTGAACCTCTGAAGATCTCCATGGAGGTTTCAGGTTCTAATGGAGGTTTTTTGTGTTCATCACGCCCTGTCCGGGTGTGTCTGCCCAGCACCTGAAACATCTGTAGATGGACATGAGGACCCCCGACCCCCCTGACCCCCCTGACCTTAGTAGAGGATTAAGTAGAAGATAGTGAAATGATTCTGCTGTCACTATTTGTTGTAGATGACTTTACTTCTTCGTGTTGCAGACATTAATGATGGAATGTCATGGGGATTATCAGATTACCAGCTCAGTCTTCATCTTAAACGTCGGCTGTTACTGTTTCATCCCTGATCCAGGTTCCCGTGCTGTGGTAAGGCCTATCCCTGTGATGGCTGTCATGACGAGGACCAGGATCATCTGATGGAGCTGGCCACCCGAATGATCTGTGGATTCTGTGCGAAGGAGCAGGTGAGTCCACCTGAGAGGACCGGCAGACCCCACACACTGTTAAAGCCGACCGCCATGTTTCTGCACATTCACCGACATCCCGATTCATCCCTCTCTTCCCGAAGCCATTCAGTAACGGCCGGCCGTGCGTGGGCTGCGGGGGGATGATGACCCGAGGAACCCACACCAGTCACTGGGAGGGAGGCCTGGGCTGCAGGAACAAGGTCAAAATGAGCAGGTACCTCTTATATCAGACATTCATATCAGTTTGATCTGACGCTTCATCTGATGTCTCCATCTAATGTCTTTATTTTTTTCTACAGAAACGACAGACATAAGTTCTCTGATCAGTCTAAAACTCTCTCAAGAAAATCTCAAGCCAGTAGCAAAAAATAAGAAGAGCTCATGATGCTGTACCTGCCAAAACCGATCAAATCTGTTTCAATCAAACATCCAAATAATTACTGAACCCAGGCAATAAAGTGCGAGTCCTATCCCGTCTGTCCTTTCTTACAAGCCCACAAATTAGAGAGCTACTAAAAGTACATAAGAGGAAAATATATTTATATAAAATATCATTAATAGTAATATTATTAAATATAATATATAGAAAAGGTGAGAAAATGTGATAATTATAGAGAAACCTTAAACGCATTACCTGCTCTGTCCTGTAGATGACGCCATTATGATTATCATCCATTATTATGGTCAAAGTGATAATGAATGGGCCCTTGGGTAAGGCACCTGACCCCACTTTCTCCCCTGGGGGCCGTGTACAGGGCTGCCCACCACTTCTGTCAGTGTGTGTGTGTGTGTGTGTGTGTCCACCCAGTGATGGACGGGCTCCCTAACAATAGTTCCATCACAGCTTCACTCGGAACACCTGTTAATGGAATGAGGATCCATGATGCCATCTACTGGACAGAGCAGGTAATGCAGCTAAAGGCTTTTCAGTTTTATCAAACTGGTAGCTCAGTGTTTAGGGTGTTGGGCTATCGATCAGAAGGTTGTGGGTTCAAATCCCAGGTCCAATCTGAGTCCCTGAGCAAGACCCTTGACCCTCATTGCTCTAGGGGGCGCTGTATCAACCCTGTGCATGCATTGTAAGCTGATTTGGATAAAAAAATTAATCTAAATAAATCTGGACAGATTGGTTTGTATCTTTTATTAAATACAAACGTATTAACTTTAGAAACATTACAGACCTGACAATATAAACACAGCAGAGAAAAGAAACACAAATCAGATTTGGTATGGCAAAATAAAGACATTTTAATAAAGCATCATCTCACTGACGCGCTCACACTTCAACAGCTTCATGTTTGACCTCATCATCCAAATGCACACTAGAAAAACCGCCGTTGGTCTCGGGTCGGACCGGGTCGGTCCCGCTCGGCTCCACCGAGGCTTCACTCTCTGTGTACCAAAACGAAGAGTCCCAGCATACACAGAACCGCGTACTGTACAGAACAGAACCCAGGAATCAGAGCTGCAGATCCTTAAATAACATCCAATCACAGCAGGGCTCTGATTTAGACACGACCTACCTTAAACTTAGGATAATCATTCATCAAAATTGTAACGATCCCGATGTAGGGCACGAACCTGAGAGAGAGACAGAGAGACAGCAGTGATATGAATGTAGCACAACACAAAGGAACGTGAACCTTGTCCACGTCTGTGAGCTGGTCTCACCCTCGCGCTCGGCCCACCACGTCCTTCTTTTCCAGCCAGTGTTGACCTCTCTTATACAGCCCTCGGTCGTCCACCGAATTATTATCTCCTTTCGTCAGAAACTTGATGTCTCCATTTTCTCTAAAGACCATCATCACAACAGTTATTAATAAAGCACTACGGTCTGAGAGGGCGTGGCATTATTCTGAATACATCTTTATGATTTATTCTGAATTTCTTTCAATTCTTTAAATATTTTAAATAACAAGGATTAGTGGTTTAGCATGTTCTCCTCTCAGCACTAGGGATTCCCGGTTCGAATCCCCATCTGGGTGGAGTTTGCATGTTCTCCCCGTGTCCACGTGGGTTTCCTCCAGGTTCTCCGGTTTCCTCCCACAGTCCAAAAACATGGATCAAGGTCAATTGAGTTCTCCAAATTGCCCCATATAGAGTGTGTCTGTGTGAGTGAGTTTGTGCCCAGTGATAGATTGGCGCCCTGTCCTGGGTCTATCTGCCCAGCGCCCGAGACGTTCTCCCCTGGATGGACATGGGGAACCCCCCCCCGCGACCCTAATAGAGGAAGATAATGGATGAATGAAATAATAAAGTTAAACATGGTTTGGATGTCTCCATGGTAATGTAGCAGCTTGGTCCTCGTGGTGTCTGGAGTCTCTTACTTCTCGTGGATTTTTAGCACTCTGTGAACGATGGGGATCTCCCGACCCTCAATCCTAAACACCACGATTTCTCCCACTCTGATTGGATCCTCCACTCGATTGGTCAGAAACAGCAGGTCTCCTCGATAAAACGCAGGCTCCATGCTGCCACTGTTCCACAAAAAACATCATCAGAACCCTGCAAGCACCCCGATGTTCCAACAGCTCCGAGAACAGAACGAATTACACAGCATCTACAGCGAGCACACAGTCCACCATATGGTAAGTGGAGGACATGGTCCAAAGGTGTGATTTTTCAATTACTCTGTTTAGCATGTTCTTCTCTAACTGGTTCTTCGGTTTCCTCCCACAGTCAAAACACAAGGATTAAAGGTAAATTGGCTGCTCTAAATTGCCCCTATATAACATGTGTGTGAGTGAAGGATTGGTGCTCAAATCTGGATGGGCATGGGGAAACAACCCCCCCCCCCCCGACCCTAGTATACAATTAGGTGAGCAAAAAAATGAGAAGATTTTAGACTGCTGCTCTCTACACACTGTGTGTGTGTGTGTGTGTGTGTGTGTGTATTACCTGAGAACAACTACAATAGGACTTTCACTTCCAGTCACCACCATCAGTCCTTTCCAGATCATTAAAGCTGAGGACACGATCATTCCAAAATTCAGCACCTGGTAATAAAGCTGAAATCACAGGTTCATCAGCAACATTCCGAAGATTCTTCATTATTAAAATAATAACGGTGTTGATTTAATAGTGATTAATCAGTGTAGATGTGATGTTAATTGTGTTTAATCA
>JAFMOD010000134.1:121421-135361 GCA_019802435.1 Corydoras maculifer | reverse complement strand
CACACACACACACACACACACACACACACTCAACGGCCATTTGATTAGATACAGCTGATTGATTCTGCTCTGATCATACAGATGGGGTTTCCATTCTGTAGTCCTCTACATGTTCCTCTGTCCATCCCCTTCACTCTGTCCTCTGATTCCTCTGAACTAACATGAGAACAGAGGAGCAGATGGACTACAGAATGGAACTGAAGAACTACAAACCCCATCAGTCTGATCAGTGGAGCTGAAACCACAGGCGCTGGTTGATTTTGGATGGCTGTACTCACTCCAGAGAAACACCAAAGTTATCGATCACTCTCGCTTCTGCAGAAAAGACCTTGCAGTATTCCCGCACGGTGTTCTGGATCTTACAGTCCTGACAACACAAATTTATAATTATAATTACAGAATGTAAATATTAGTTGTGTTTCAATCTGGTTGTGCGCTTTATTTTTTATAGTTGTACCTGCAACATGTTTGGTAAAAGACCAAAGAGCATTTATGAACTGTAATCTGTAAGTGTTCAGTCTGTGTCTGCTGCAGTGTTAATGAAACTGATTTGTGGGATGAACACTAGGGGTGCTCTTTGAGTGACCGGTGATTTTGGGCGTGTCGGGGTTGGATCATGTCTTCTGCAGGGTGGAGGACAGGGGTCTGAATGTGAGTGGTACCTGTTTGGTGACGGCGATGTTCCTCTCAGCGAGGCTGTTGTCCTCTTTACCTCCGTACACGATGGGGTTTCTGACTTTGGCGATGCAGGTGCTCCCGGATTCGAAGACGGGGTCGAGCCCATAGATGACCTTAACTCTGCTGGTTTTGTGTGAACAGCCCTCACCCAGTTGCACCTCCTCAGTCATTATACGACCAAAGAACTTCTCCCCCCAGTGGCCAGGGTCCGCCAGTCCTTTAGTAAAGAGCAGCGGGGTCATCTCGATTTCCTCTCCCACTGGAAACAAAGACAGAACACACACACTGAACAAACTGTGAGGCCTAGAACCCGACGAGGGTCACCTGCTCAAAGATACCTCACCTTCCAAATCGTCCCGTAAAAAGAATTCTGCGAGTACTGCGAAAATAAACACACAATCACGTTTCATACAAACCTCCTGACGACTTCTGCACCAATAATAATTAAGAAAGGCTTGTTCAGTGTACTGTCTGAGCTCAGGAGGAAGTCCGTGGTGTCACTGCCGTACTCGTTCTTGATCGTGCAGCCGTACACCCCACAGTCTCTGCTGGAGGCCTGAACGAGGGCCAGCGCCACCTGGCTTTCATCTCCTGCACTGCAATACAAACAAAGACTTCAGTTAAAAAACCATTCGGCTTTCTCTCCATCAGACAAACAAGAGCATCATGTGACCGGATCAGCAACCCGGCTCCCCGGTGTGTGAACCTCAGATATGTTTACACTCTGTTCATCTGACCCGGGATCAGCCCCTCTGTTCAGTTTGAGATCCAAACGTTTGTCCCCCCAAAAAAACAGCAGACCCTCTATGAGGCCCTGTGTAACAAACCCCACGGGGCAGTGTGCAAACCAGCTACACCATGTTACAAACAGAGCTCGACTCTGTCACTGCAGCTTCTGCAGACGTCGCCCCCTGGCGGCCATTTATTATTATTTACATTTAAAAATCCATAACCCTTTGTTCTCTTTAGGTTCAGCTTTAGGATCCTTTAACGAATTTATATTTCTGATAAATAAAATGGTAACATTTAAGAGGCTTTATTTGTTCCCGCTGTGACTATTTTGGCTTTTGTAATAGTTTTAACCCTCTGCTCTGTGATTTGATCATTTTAATTTTTGCAACTCTATTTTTAATGTGGAAGTAAATGTTAGCAGTTCATAACTTTAGATTACTTAATTAAATGTGACGATGTAATCATTTTTAATTAGAGAATACTCATGAATTTAAAATAGTGCTGTTCAAGCTTCTCGTCTTTCTTTTTGTGGCGGTCGTATATTTCTGCCTTTTCAGTCACATGATCGGTAAACGTAGCTTTACCTTCGTTTTGTCTCGGCGATCTGCACGTCATCCTTAAACCAGGTGATGTTGGAGTCACTGAGAACGTTGAAGAACTGACACCACAGCTTCAGGTGTCCCAGAGCGTCTGAGAAGGTCTCTCCTCGGATCTTCCGGATCACTTGAGGAGCTACGAGGACAGAAGTTCAGAACGTGTTCATTCAGGAGATGTGCTTACCCAAACTGGAGAACATGCAAACTCCACCCAGATCAGGACTCGAACCGGGCTCCCCAGTGCTGAGAGGAGAACATGTTCATCGTTTACCTTTGTACGGGTCCAGCTTCTCCTTTTCTGCCTTTTTGGTCTCAGCACCTGGACTCTCCACCTCCTGCGTGGTTTCGTCTTTGGGTTTGGGGACGTCCAGCGTGGCTTTCCGGCGCCCCAGCAGGGGCGAGCGCTTCTCCATGGGCGGGGTCTGCTGTCCACTCTGAAGCTGCAGAAAGGCGGCTCTGCGTGCTTGGCTGGGGGACATGTACGGGCTGTCTCTCTTACTTTGGGAATCTGATCCCTCATCCTCAGATTTGGCTTTAGCCAGGTAGATCTTCCTGCGGGCGCCGGACGCCAGCTCCTCGGGCGTGGCAGAGGGTATGAGGGTGAGGCTGTCCCTCCTCTTCATCTTGGGGCTGCTCTCACATGACAGGGTGGAGGTGGGGGTGCTGCCCTCACTGTTGTCTCTTCTGTTCTCACCCCCGTCTCCGGGCGTGGCCGACGCAGAGCTCTGGCTCTCTAAATTGGGGTTGTTCTTTGCCATGAGCCTCCGGAGACTGGCCGGGCTGAGCGGGGGGAGGGTGGGGCCGACCGGAGGGGTGAGGCTCAGCTTCTCCATCGTGGGCTTCTCTTTTTGGAGCTGTCTGTCCGTCTCGGGTTCCGCTCTCCCGTCTTTGCTCGGGTTCAGCTCGGCGTTATTTGGAAGGTCTTTGGCCGATGAGGAGGACTCAGGACACGGGGTCAGGTTCTTGTTCAGCTCTGGTGCTGATGCAGGTTTGTCGAGGTTCAGACCGCCGGGGCTTATCCCGTCCAAATGACCTACAGCCTTTTTAAGCAGGACAGCCAAGGAGTCGGCCGCCACGCCTCTATTGGAACTGTTGTGTTCCTGGTTCTCCACGTGTATTGTGGACAGAGTGGACGGTGCAGGGTTCTGCGGGTGACCCTGAGCGGGGGGTGGAGCTGTTTGATCTTCTGATGGTTCTCCTTCATGTGAAACTGTGACATCATCAGCACATGCGATGCTGATTAAAGGAATTGCGCTGCCGTCATTGCCTTTAATTAGCTCACTAATCATAATGATCGGCTCTTCAGCCGCCGTCGTCTCTACGGTCAGCAGTTTGGCTTCATGGCTCGCACTAAGCCCCGCCCCCGCGTCTTTGATGTTTTCATTGGATGCTCTGGTCACGTCGGTGGGGGAGTCCTCTGCTGGAGCGGCATTATCTTTAATCATGTGTGCGGCCTCGTGCTGCGCTGTGGGTCTCTCGGGTTCCGTTAGAACCACATCGATTTTGGGGACGATGGTCAGCTCCTCGGCTTTGACCTTGTCAGCCGCCGTGACCTTGATGTCCGGAGTGGGTGGGGTGGCCCTCATCTTGGCAACGTTTTTGATGACGGTTTCTCGCGTGTCTGGGAGAATGATCATTTGGGGAGCAGACAGGTCTCTGGACTCGGCGGCGGGTCTCTCTGACGGACCTTTTGAGAACGTCCTCGTCTTGTTTGTCCTCGCGCCTCCATGTGGCTCTGACCCCGGAGTGTCTGCTGAGGTTTTCGTTTTGGTATGACTCAGATTGAGAGCGAGGTTTGAGGTATTTGGTTCTAAACTCATATTTTTGGGGCCCTCTGTTTGGGGAACTGCGCTCTTCCTGCCGGCCCCCTGGTCACTGTCCACGCCACTCGGAAGCAACGTCTTCTTCTGTTTCCAGTCATTCTTATCTACATGCTCCCCCGACGGAGAGCCCCCCTGATCCACGCCGTGCTGCCTGCCGGACTTCTCTTGAAAATGTGTGTGACATTCTGGATGGTGAACGCTCAGCGTCTCCGTCACCGCGGAGACGTCCGGCTCAGGTCTCAGCGTGGGACTTCCTGCCATGTCTGTGTCTTCTCTCTCATTGTGTGGTTCCTCTTTAATAACAGAAGGAGCATGCTCCTCCACCTCATCTGATTTATATCCTGAGGTTATCACTTTGTCCTGTCCTGTGTCTTTCTGTGACGCGCTGGACGTCTCATTCATCAGATGATCTAAGTTTGGACGCGGCGCTGGGTGATGGTTCTCCGAGCCGGTCAGGTGCTCCATGTTTGGCGCTGGCGGGCGGGCCGCCGGGTTCTGTGTGAAGTCCGGTCGGTTCACAGCGTGCGTTTGTTCGGTCATCTGATCCGTGGGAGCAGGACATTCCTGCATGGCGGTCTCATGAGACACATCAACCATGTCCTCATCTCTGTCAGCATCCGCATGCTCCTCTGATGCCTGGACATAAACAGACAGCTGATTATAGCAAACTGTAAACACTGCACCCCCGAAACAGATGAGCTCATGCCTCAGAAACACCATCAGTATTTAAAGTTCACTATTGATTATTGATTATTGATCAGTCAGTCTGCACGTCATTCACAACACAATACGACAGTTTGAACTTTTATAATAATTAATGCTAATGATGGATTCATTACACTGTACATCAATACAAGAAGAAACATGTCTGGGTCTGGGTAGAGTTTGCATGTTCTCCTCGTGTGCACATGGGTTTTGCTCCAGGTTCTTCACACCCACAAACTCCATATTAACACATGTTCATGGGGAGAACATGCAAACTTGAACATGCTAAACACTAAGTCATTGTGTCGCCCAAAAACACTTCTATAAAGAATATTGTTGTTATTATGAATATTATTATTATTATTATAATTATTATTATGATTATTATGATTATTATTATTATTATTATTATTATTATTATTATTATTATGATTATGATTATGATTATGATTATGATTATTATTATTATTATTATTATTATGGTTATTATTATTATGGTTATTATTATTATTGTTGTTATTATTATTATTATGATTATGGTTATTATTATTATTGTTGTTATTATTATTATTATTCTTATGATTATTATTATGGTTATTATTATTATTGTTGTTATTATTATTATTATTATTATGGTTATTATTATTATTGTTGTTATTATTATTATTATTATGGTTATTATTATTATTGTTGTTATTATTATTATTATTATTATTATTATGATGATGATGATGATGATGATTTTCTTTAGTACAGTTCTGTCATTGAAAGCTGAAGATGTGGAGATCATTCTCATTTCTAACCCAAAGCACGCGGCTCTCGTTACAGACCTTTAATTACCCACAATGCACTGACAAAAATCTGGAGTTTCTAAAAACAGATTTATTTTTATTAATAACCAAAAATCAGCATGAGCAGGAAACCCTGCAGCTTCAGCGCAGAAGGTCCTCCGTTCTGCTCTCATTGGACGGCTGCAGCGGTCATTTGTCCGGCCATGTGAGGTTCGTTTATAAATGGAAGCTCTAAAAAGGTTCGATGCTGCAGCACCTGACCGAAGACCACACAGAACTCACAGCAACGGTCATTCAGACGGAGGACAATCAGACAAACCTCCTCAAACACAATGTCCATCCAACAGCGTGGGGTGTATGGGTACTCCAATTATGGGACATAAGTCACTTACAATTCTCTACCAGACCTGTTCATGACCCATCTACATTCTCAAAATCCAAGATGGTGGCAATGTTTATGACACCACCTGCCTCCGTCCTCCATGTCCTCCACTTACCATATAGATGGACTTATATGGTGGATATAGATGTAGTTTTGCAATTACAGACTGCAGTCCATCAGTCTTCTTTGTTGTTCTTAGTCGCCTGTTGGGGGCAGCACTGTGGCATGGTGGTTAAAACCAAGTGGGAATCCCAATCTGGGTGGAGTTTGCATGTTCTCCCTGTGTCCATGTGGGTTTTATCTGTGTTCTCCAGTTTTTCCCCACATTCAAGGTGAATTAAATGCTCTAAATTGCCCTATAGTGTGTGTATGCAAGTGTGTGTCCAGTGATAGATTGGCGTCCTGTCCTGGGTGTGTCTGCTCGGCCCTGTGTGGGGAACCCCCTCCCGTAAGCTGATGAGGATTGAGTGCATGACTGTTGTGAAGGAGGGGTCACCGTTCCTTATTCTATGATGTGCATCACAACGTTTGATTTTTTATATCTTTGATTTCATTTTAAATAAACTCACCAGGACCGATGAGGTGGTCAGCTCAGACCCCAGGTCAGCGATGGCTTTCAGTTCTTCATGTTCTTTAGACCGTGGCACAGGTTCATCTGAATCATCAGGTGTTCTGGAGGAGATGTGTCGTTCAGGGTCGTGATTCCCGGCCGGCTGCTTCGTGTTGAGGTTTGAATCTTCAGGTTGGTGTTGACTCTTCTGAACAGATTCCTCGCTCGGTGTGCCCTGTGGACTGTCCTGCCCGTGGAGCTGTGTGTGTGGGGGGGTGTGAGACGGAGCTTCTCGGGTCTCAACCTGCGTTTCCTTCGCGGTCGTCGTGTCTCCCACATGTTTACATGAGTCCACAGCGTGGGCTGGTTTTTTACTCTTACCAAAGAACAAGGCTTTGGGTTCTCTCTGGTGCAGCGGGGGATCAACATCATCACGTCCATGAAGAGAGGGACGTTCTGCATCATGACTCGGTCTGTCAGTGTGAGTGTTGGAACCTGAGCTCATGTCAGGTTCTGGAACAGCGGGCCGGTTCATCGTTAGATCTCGTTCCATGGCTAGCTGATGACCTGATGCTGCACCACAGCCACCTGCCTGAACATCTCGCTTCTGGATCGGTGCTGATGGGATATCGGAATGTTCTCCATAACTCATATTTGGACTTTCTTTTGTAACACTCGCGTCACTCGCTTTCTTAGAGATCTCCATTGTCTCTTTTTTGCTCTTGCCAAAGAAAATGTCTTTCAGGGAATGGAACACTAAACTGAGAGCGGACTTGTGCTGAGGGTCAGCGTCTTTCAGAGCCGTCGTGTTGGAGTCCGTAGCCGTTACGACTCTGAGTTCTGACCTTGGTCCGTCGTCTTGTTCTCTTCCATTCAACAGTTCTTGTTCTCTCTTCCAGGACTTGTCCTGTTCCTCATTGGTTTCCATGCCGTCCGTTCTCCTTTCCGATTCCCTCTCCTTCTCTTTGTACTTTCCTTCACGTTCCGTGTCCTTCTCGGTGTCTCTTTGCGTTTGTGGGACAGTGCTACTCTGTTGAAGATCATTCGGGATGCTTATCAATTCTTGGGGCTTATCTGTCGTCTTCTGATCTTCTTCATGGGTTTCAGAGTTTAAAGACTTAAAGATATTTGCCAAACTCTCGTCTTGGTGTTTGTCTTGGCCATTTTCAGGACCCCGGCTGAATGGATTGGTAATGACCTCTTCAAAGCCATTGGAGAGCCCCTCGTTATTTCTGCTGATTTTCTGCTGGGTGTGCAGTGTGAGGTCACTCATCTCCACACGGTCACCGACCTGACCGAGCTGCTGGCCACGAGTTTGATTTAAACCTGAAGCCGGCTGCTGTTTGTCCTCCGTCTGGATTACAGCTGCGTCCACCTGCTGGCTGTCATTGTCCTGATCTCCATCGTATCTCACTTCAGAAAAGCCATTCAGCTCTTCCTCCAGAGTGGCTGTGTCTTCTGTCACGGGTTCCTCGATGGTGTCATTGTCCTCCTCATTGAAGGATAAGAAGTTCAGCTCTGGACCTTTCAGCAGTCCCGGTCTCCTCAGCGTGAGATTCAGGTTCATGAACATTTGTTCTTGTTGAACCTTCTCTTTCTCAATGCGCCGACTCTCTTCCAGCTCTCGCCGTTTCACGTCCGCCTTCTGTTTGAGCTTGGCGAAGAAGCGTTGGTGGATTTTATACTCACTCATACTGCCCACCTCCAACACCCCGGAACAGGAGACGATGCCCTTGCTGTTCCTGGCTGAGGCCTGATAAATGGCTGCGTCATCTTCTGTACAGCTGCGAAGAAACGGACCAACAAACGGTTTCGTGCATTAAGACTTTTTTCATTAATCAGGACACGTTCATGTCCCTCAGCACACACTTCATACGTCGTGCATACTTATAGACGTGGAGTGTGTGGGTTTTTCCATTGCGGAAAATTTCATATTTAGGAAGTCCGCAGTAACGATCTAACTCCATGTCATCCTTATACCACGTCAGCTCGGGGACCGGGTAACCTGTTACAACACAGAAACCACATCACCAAACTGTAATGGACCTGTAGGTTTGAACTGCTTTACTGCTCAGATGGAGAGCATGCGTCTGGGTTTATAGAGACACAACACGCCTCATTCAGAGACGCTGATATGAGAATAGAGTGGGCGGAGTTTAAGATGGTCATGAGTGTGATATAGGAGGCCAAGTCTTCACATGAATGGAAAGTGTTGATGATTAGAGTAAAATGATAATTGTGAAAATGAATTTAAATACAGGCGGCACGGTGGCTTAGTGGTTTAGCATGTTCTTCTCTCAGCACTAGGGATTCCTGGTTCGAATCCCCATCTGGGTGAAGTTTCCATGTTCTCCCCGTGTCCGCGTGGGTTTCCTCCGGGTTCTCCGGTTTCCTCCCACAGTCCAAAAACATGGATCAAGGTCAATTGAGTTCTCCAAATTGCCCCATATAGAGTGTGTCTGTGTGAGTGAGTGTGTGTCCAGTGATAGATTGCCCCCCCTGTCCTGGGTGTATCTGCCCAGTGCCCGAAACGTTCTCCCCTGGATGGACATGGGGAACCCCCCCCCCCGACCCTAATAGAGGATAAAGCGGAAGATAATGGATGGATTTAAGTAGTTTATATAAAATGAATAGCACCTCAGCGTTGCCCACCTGTAACCACGCAGCTGAACTTGACGTTGCACGTCTCTGATACAGCCTTCGACTTGATGGTCGTCTCAAAACACGGCTGAGTTTCCTCCGTCAGCTGAGACATGACGGAACAGAATGTGCTCCTGCGTACGAAACAATAAGAATGAAGCAACGTACACTGATCCAGAGAGAGAGAGAGCGAGGGCGAGAGAGAGCAATGACTGCTGGACCAAAACACCGTCTGAGTGTTAGGACCCGAGGGTGCTCGGTTTGTTTAGTGACCATCAGATAATTACCTGAACTGTTAGTTCTGATGATTTCATGACATTAAAACTTTCATCAGAGGAAAGAGGAATCGTCTTTATGGATGAAAAAACGTACCATGCTCTGACCTTGCGTTTAATGAACAGTTATAACGTTAAGTCGGGGGTCTGAGCGACGCCACGGCAAAAGTGCATCCAAATCAAATCTAAATGTGGTCCAATGAAACATCGGATCGGGTTACTTCGGTTCTGGCCGAGCAGTGTACAGTATTTACAAGGGGTACAAACGGGATTAATATAACATTACCTTACGTTTGGAAGGCTTTTGAGGGAGAAAGGCTTAGTGATGTCATCACATCGATGGTGCGTTATTAAATATGTTTCTAGCGTGAGAAAATAAAAGCATTCTTCAGAGCTGCACACTAATTTGCATTCAGAAGTACCTCGGCTGTCGGCTGCTTCAGTGCTTTTAGAACCGAAAGCTGTGTACAGTTGCAAAATCAAAAAGCAGTGGGGCCTAAAGGTTCAGGAACCCTTTAGAATAATCTGCAAATGATCTGCATAAGTCTGGCCCGTGAAACGTCTTCAGATCTAAAAACAAGACTGTAAAATAGAACGAAACGAAACGGCTGAGAACGAAATCTTCATCTTCAGCAGACTGAGCTGACATTACAAACGTTATACACTATAAAGGTCTGATTAACAGATAATTAAAGGGGAAATGAATGTGATTTCAGTTGATTGGATGATAATCATGTGACCTCACACACATGTTTGTGGAAGTTTATTAGAATAAAATAGGAATATATCTGATGGTTTGGGATCAAAATGAAAACAAAGAGCAGGACGTGGGCTCAGAACACAGACGTTCTACCAGAACAAGGGAAATGTTTTGGATCAAGTCAAAATCCCGATCTTTAATCCAACACCAAGGACCCGAAGAGCCCCTGAAGGTCCGAGCTGTGTTCAGAGGAACATCACTGAACCAAAGGGCCGTACTGAAAGGTTGACGTTCTCTCACCCTCGCAGAGGAAACACTGGGGTTTTGGAGCTCAGAGTTTTTCCTGATCTGCTCGGTTTGCTTCTCTTGATCTGTTCTTAGACCTGTTTGAAAATCTGACGACGTTTCGGGTCGAATCTATGAGGGACTTTTGAAAATTCTAAAGGCTTCACAAACTCTCCAGCACTGTTGTAAATTCTTCAGTTTTAAAGGATTACGAGTCAGAAGGGTGCGGGATCTGGACTGTTATACGTGTGTTAGAGTGACATTAGTTTAGATTTCTTTTAAAAGTGTTTTACCTCAGAGGTTTGTAGTTTGAATACCTGTGTGTTGAATAGCTATTTAGAAAAAGGCAGACCAGAACATCTCATAAGAACAGTGGCTTCCTCCCAACCAGCCATTCAGATATATTTCACTTATTTCATCGGCTCTGTGCATGAACCACCAAATCAGTGAGAAAGGGCCGAGTCGGCGCATTCACACGCCTCTTTTTAAACAGATTGAAAGTGAACTGGATAAAACAGCTCGTACCTGTTTTCAGGCCGGACACTGGAGAGGTAGTTCCGGCTGTCCAGGCGGGGGGAAGGGGCACTGTCCCCATTTTGACTGCCTGATCTCCCGTTGCTTGAATAAGAGTGGATCAGGGGTCTCCGCGACGTCATTTTCCAAAACAGACCTCTTGTTTTTTATATTCCGTCAGGAAAAGCAGTCTGTTTGTAAAGTGAAGTACTTCCACTCTCTCTCTGGGTTTAAACCAATCTTGTGTAAAGTTGTTCCTCTAAATACACCATTCTACTGACATTTGAGCTGTTGGAGGAAAAAGAAATCATATGAGTATTATTAAAAGAATACATTACAAACAGCTTCAGATGTACTTCTTAATAAAACATTAAGCTTGGGGAAGCAATCGAGTGAGTTTCATCAGACAGAGGACCCGGGGGTGAGTTAAAAATAGGATCTGTTAGTTGTGAGGCATTTTGGAACTGTTGGCTGCATTTAAAAGGCATTTGTGTTTACGTAAGTCATTTCTTTACTCAATAGAATTAGTGTGTGAAGTTAGTTTAGAGAAAGAGAGTGTAGAAGTGAGCGCTACGTACCATTCCTCTGTTTTCTCTTACTTGTGTGAAGGCTGCTGTCGCTGAAGCAAAGCACTGTATTTGTCAATCAAAGCAGAGCATGTGCTTCCAGAAGGGGCCTATTTATAGGTAGCCTGCAAATAGGTGGAAGACCACATCACATTTTCCGAATCTAGCCATAGCCTCAGAGCCTCTTGCAAGGACATTTCAAGGAAGTCTTGTAGGTGTTATGACGGTGGAGCTCAGGATCAGCACTTATCTTAGAGCTTTCAGACGTTCAGACCCAACTTTATATCGGATGGGTGGAAGTCATTTTGTTCCCCGAGGGGACTGGACCGTGGCTTGGCTAAGAGCAGAATTCGGGCTTAATTAGGACAGCCCCTGATCTATGATCCCCTCACTCTGTAGCTTGAGCTCACCAGCAGTCAACATACTTTGGCCAAAGCTGTAGACCGCTTGCTTAATTTTCCAAACATAAAAGAGCTCGAGTTACAGGCTCCCCGAGCAACACACACCATGTGGGCCATGCAAGACAGACATACACAAACACGTAGAAACCTAATAATCATAATGATAATGATAATAATAATAATAATAATAATAAATACTTTATTGATAATAATAATGATAATGATAATAATAATAATAATAATAATAAATACTTTATTGATAATAATAATGATAATAATAATAATAATAATGATAATGCTAATAATAATACATACTTATAATACTTTTTATTATTATGATTATTAATAATAATAATTTTATTATTGCGGCACAGTGGCTTAGTGGTTTAGCATGTTCTCCTCTCAGCACTAGGGATTCCCGGTTTGAATCCCCATCTGGGTGGAGTTTGCATGTTCTCCCTGTGTCTGCGTGGGGTTCCTCCGGGTTCTCCGGTTTCCCCCCACAGTCCAAAAACATGGATCAAGTCAATTGAGTTCTCCAAATTGCCCCATATAGAGTGTGTGTGTAAGTGAGTGTGTGTCCAGTGATAGACTGCCCCCCTGTACTGGGTCTATCTGCCCAGCGCCCGAAATGTTCTCCCCTGGATGGGCATGGGGAACCCCCCTGCGACCCTAATAGAGGATGAAGCGGAAGATAATGATGAATGAATGAAATGAAGACTTTGTTAATATTACAGACTGCTGTAGTGGGCGTGTCCAACTGCTACCGGAAATAGATGTATCCGATTCCTTTCATGATATCAGTCGGACTTTTGTTTTGTAATGTGGACCGAACCTGTCAGCAGTTCCTCCGCTTCTTAATGAACTCGGTGCGTTTTAAACATTTATTATCTGTATTTTGTTCACATTTCTCCTTCATCCTTTCGATCACAGACGCTCGTGTTTGTTTCACATCAGTGATGAATCAGGTTAAAGTTGTGTTTGTGAAGGCGGACATTCTGATGGAACTGAAGCGCAGATTGATCTCAGTCGTTTCACTTTAACGGAGGCAAAGCGACATTAAAGAATTAAAAGGTGACAGACTTTAAAACAACGACATTTTAACTCCAGTCTACAGTTACCTTAAGACGTCATCGATGACGTAGACATGTAACCGTGTGTATGACCACCATCTGTTCATATACATACAGTTTATATACATCTGTTCATATACATATATACTATGTGTGTGTGTGTATATATTATTTTTTAATTTATGTTTTCCTTCTCTGTTACAATTCCTGTAGAGCTGGACTTTGTAGTTCTGCAGGTCCACTCTGTAGTCCATCTGTTAGTGTCTACAGGACATACTGTGTCCTCTGTCCTCTAACAATCAGGACCCCAACAGTACCACCACAGAGCAGGGGGTATTGGGGGGGGTGACTTATGAATACAGTATAGTACAATAGGAGTATGGTATGAGTATAGTATGAGTGTAGTGTAGTTTGAGTATAGTTTGAGTATGGTATGAGTATAGTATGAGTATATTATAGTTTTAGTATGGTATGAGTATGGTATGAGTATAGTATAGTTTGAGTATGGTATGAGTATAGTATAGTTTGAGTATGGTATGAGTATAGTATGAGTATGGTGTGAGTATGGTATGAGTATAGTTTGAGTATGGTATGAGTATAGTATGAGTATGGTATGAGTATGGTATGAGTATGGTATGAGTATGGTATGAGTATGGTATGAGTATAGTTTGAGTATGGTATGAGTATGGTATGAGTATAGTTTGAGTATGGTATGAGTATGGTGTGAGTATAGTTTGAGTATGGTATGAGTATGGTGTGAGTATGGTGTGAGTATGGTGTGAGTATGGTATGAGTATAGTATGAGTATGGTATGAGTATGGTATGAGTATGGTATGAGTATAGTTTGAGTATGGTATGAGTATGGTGTGAGTATAGTATGAGTATGGTATGAGTATGGTATGAGTATGGTATGAGTATGGTATGAGTATGGTATGAGTATGGTGTGAGTATAGTATGAGTATAGTTTGAGTATGGTATGAGTATAGTTTGAGTATGGTATGAGTATGGTGTGAGTATAGTATGAGTATAGTTTGAGTATGGTTTGAGTATAGTAGTAGATGATGGCAATGAAGGTGTTTTTGTTTCAGTAAACCGTGTGAGGCGGCGGGTGGCTTCCTGAATTCTGACTTCCTGTTTGGCCTTCCAGATGATGACAGGTAAACAATATAACTGCACCATGCTCTAAATTGCCCCTGTGTGTGTGAGAGTGAGTGAGTGTGTGTATGTGTG
>JAFMOD010000134.1:109920-120058 GCA_019802435.1 Corydoras maculifer | reverse complement strand
CACTCACACACACTCACACACACTCACTCACACTCACTCACACTCACTCACACACACTCACTCACACTCACTCACACTCACACTCACACACTCACTCACACTCACTCACACTCACTCACACACACTCACACACACTCACACACACTCTCACACACTCACACACACTCACACACACACTCAGGGTTACAGACTGTGGTTGATCTGTTTCTCAGACCTGCAGTCGTGCTCGCTGTGTTCTCAGTTTAAAGGTGTGAATCTGTGTGTTCTGCAGCTCATCACACACCGTCATGACGTCCTATCCCGGCAGAGCCCCCGGTCATCAGAACGCACCAAAGAGGAGGAACCATGAAACTGGGTGTGTGATGAATTGCTACTCATTTGATCTGAATCAGCTTGTTTACTGCAGTGCACTGTTCTGAGCCTGATCCGCTGGGGACGCTGGGGTAGTGGTTAGCATGTTCTCCTCATTGCTCAGCGTTACCAGTCTGCGGTCTGATTGTGATCGTTTGTTTCTGTCTGTGGCTCGTCGTTGGCAGAGGTCATCATCGTAGAGCAGCCTACATCTGTGAGTGTTCCCAAAAACCACCCCGTGACCTTGAGTGTGAATGCGGTGGGCACCGGTGCTCTGAGGTACCAGTGGTTTAATGGTGAACAGGAGGAGGTCAGTTCATTCTCTTCCATCGACAGTCCTTCATGTGAGGTCATGATCACGGGGATGAGTGCTGTGTTCCTCTGTAGGTTCCCGGAGGCACCGAGTCCACGCTGTGTGTTTTCCTTCAGAGGTCCGAGAGGTACATCTGCAGAGTGAGCGACCTCTACTGCAACTACGTCTTTACGGACTGGGTCAAGGTCAGGATTTTGGACATAACAGGTACTCCTCCAATATTCCTGATTTATTATGTGTTACTAATGGCCTTCTTCCTGCATGGTTGAAATAGCAACGCTGCGTGTGAATATATGAACCTCCAGGTAGCTGCACTGCTCAAATAGCAACCCTCCAAACCGTCAGAGCGCCACCTGGCTCTTAAAGGGAACGGTGAAGGACATGCTGATTGGTTTATTACATGTTAACCCCGCCCTGAAGAATTAGGAGAGTTAGTTCAGGACTCCTGCACGTTTTAGAGTAACATACTGCCAAAATCACTAGAAAGGGTGAAGGCCTTTTCAATGATATTAATGATTTCTAAGTGAAGGTTAATTACAATATTAATCTAATTGTAATAATTATGTGTGTTTTGCAGACGTTCCACGTGAATGGAAAGGGGAACCGTACATCGTCGTCCAACCCAGATCTCACCAGACGGTCAAACCTGGAGACAAGTTCACACTGAGGTGCTCGGCTCTGGGAATCCCCATCCCACACTACCAATGGTACCACAACGGACATCCGCTGCCGAAGGAGAACAGGGACACGCTGGAGGTGATGGGGCAGACCACACCACCGTGTTCTCTGATTAAAGACAAACCCGCGGGTTCTGATTACAGAATGAGATGGTTCTGTGCTTCTTTTAGATCTCACACGCCGCTGCTGATAACGCCGGCTCATATCTCTGTGCTGTATCCAATCTGCTGGAGGAGACATGGACCGAGGCGGCGGATGTCGAAATCAGTAAGAAGATAATATTCTGAACGGAGGATGATCAGATTAGATAATAATATAAATACTGAGGGATAAAGGGGCTATTTATACATCCAAAGGTGTGTGTGTGTGTGTGTGTGTGTGTGTAGTAGCACGTGTTAAAGTGAAACTGTTGAAGCGTTCTGTTCTGATGGAGACATTGTGGAACATCATCCCACTTTCCTCTTTAAGGAGATCTGATGTTGTTGTGAAACACTGACCTCAGGTCAGCTTTGATGACTACATTCTTTTTTTTGTTCTACAGAAACCCCTGAGGACATCCCCGCACTCACAGGTAGATTATATACAAACACACACACACACACACACACACACAGGGACACTTCAGCTGTAGTACTTGTTGGAACCGGGAATCGAACCGAGGACCTTCAGGTCTCATGGCTGGTTCCTTAACCCCAAACCTACGACCCCCCTCCTTATTCAGTTACACCATCTGGGTTAAGAACATTTAAGACCTCCTCAAAGTTCTAAACATGTATTTTAATGATGGGAGGCTGTACCTTTCTGACTCTAACATCCCATAATCATTCCTCCAGCGACGGACAAAGTGGCTCTGCTCATTGGGAACCTGAACTACGCCCATCACCCCCGCCTGATGGCTCCCATCATGGATGTTCATGAACTGGCGAACCTGTTGCACCAGCTGGGTTTTCGGGTGGTGTCCCTGCTGGACCTCACGCTTCAGGAGATGGAGGCCGCCATCCACAAGTTCCTACAGCTCCTGGACTTTGGAGTTTATGGTGCGTCTCATCTTTTGGAGTGTTTTTATCTGAGAGGGTCATGTGATGCAGTAAACCATGACAGAGTGATGAGCAGGGGGTGAACATTCAATCAGCACGTCATCCTGTCCTTAAATAACCTCAGAATCATAAACATAACCTGTTCTGTTCATTTAATCACTAACCTCGTGCTTCAACCCCAACCTTAAGTTGAGTTTATTAATAATAATAATAATAATAATAATAATAATAATAGTAAAAATCGGGCGGCACGGTGGCTTAGTGGTTTAGCATGTTCTCCTCTAAGCACTACGGATTCCCAGTTCGAATCCCCGTCTGGGTGGAGTTTCCATGTTCTCCCCGTGTCCGTGTGGGTTTCCTCCGGGTTCTCCGGTTTCCTCCCACAGTCCAAAAACATGGATCAAATCAATTGAATTCTCAAAATTGCCCCATATAGAGTGTGTCTGTGTGAGTGTGTGTGTGTCCAGTGATAGATTGCCCCAGCGCCCGAAACGTTCTCCCCGTGACCCTAGTAGAGGATAAAGTGGAAGATAATGAATCAATGAATAGTAAAAAAGTTCTTTTTAATTTAATTTTAAACATGCAGCTGAATTCTACTGAACAAATATTATTTTAATGTCTTAATTTATATTTTGATGCAAAACAATGTGCAATATCTTAATTTAATGATTCAAACTTCACTTTATTGAATCAAAATCAAAGTGAGCTGTATGATTATGATTATATTTAATACTATGATAATTCTGATTAATGATGGGAAGTTTGAGCGTTGGTTGCGATGCCGGCGTCATGGCTCTGGTGTCATGGCTCTGGTGTCATGGCTCTGGTGTCATGGCTCTGGTGTCATGGCTCTGGTGTCATGGCTCTGGTGTCATGGCTCCGGCGTCGTGGCTCCGGCGTCGTGGCTCCGGCGTCGTGGCTCTGGCGTCGTGGCTCTGGCGTCGTGGCTCTGGCGTCGTGGCTCTGGCGTCATGGCTCTGGCTTTCGTGGCTCCGGCGTCGTGGCTCCGGCGTCGTGGCTCTGGTGTCATGGCTCTGGTGTCATGGCTCTGGTGTCATGGCTCTGGTGTCATGGCTCTGGTGTCATGGCTCTGGTGTCATGGCTCTGGTGTCATGGCTCTGGCTTTCGTGGCTCCGGCGTCGTGGCTCTGGTGTCATGGCTCTGGCTTTCGTGGCTCCGGTGTCGTGGCTCCGGCGTCGTGGCTCCGGCGTCGTGGCTCTGGTGTCGTGGCTCTGGTGTCATGGCTCTGGTGTCATGGCTCTGTGTGCCGTTGCTGAGGAAGTGTGTTATTGAACGGAACACTGATGACTGAAAGCAGAACCTGTGGTGGAGCTGCGGGTGAAGGTCACCGAGCGTGTGCACATCTGTATCCACCCTTCTAATTTGAATGAATTAGAGAGAGGGCTAAACATGAAGAGAGTTCTGATTGTGAGGAATGAACAGTGAGAAACTGCCGTCATGTGATTCAGGTTTCAGAGGTTTGTCCACAGAAAGATGAACTGAGGTCCAAAACCAAAGGATTTATCAATCAGGAGACACGTCACCCTACAGAACCGGTCTAAAGTTAGGACACGCCCCCTTCTGGCTCCATCCTCCATGTCCTCCACTTACAAATAGCATTAAATGTAGAATAATACATCAAAGGGTCAGCGTTTTCCTTTACAATAACTATTGAAAGCATTTAAATATTGGAGAGACTTTAATCAAATGGACTTTAGTGATGCATCACTAAATAAATGCATTAAGCTTCTGGTGTCATTAAAACTGAATGTGATGATGAGTGCACCTCGGACCATCGTTTGGGGAACTTAACGAATGCTGTGAGTGTTGATGATGTGTTCTCATTAATCTGACTGATGACCCTCGTTCTTTCTTTGGAACGTTTCAGCGCTGTTTTATTATGCTGGACATGGATACGAGCACATGGGCAGGAACTACCTCGTGGCGGTGGACACCCCGCATCCGTACCTCACAAACAACTGTATGTGTGTGCAGAGGGTCATGTGCAGAATGCAGGAGCGGAGGGCGGGGCTCAACGTCATTCTGCTGGACACCTGCAGGAAGTGGTAGGCATGACTGACCCCTCCATTTACACAAGAATCACATACAGAAGCAGACAGACGTCAGGACACGCCCCCTTTCTGACACACTCTTACCATAGAGAGGGACTTTGAGGTTCTACACTTCCAGACTGTGGTCCATCTGTGTGTCTGACTGAATGAATCGGTTCAGGTCTTGGACCTTGGTCCTTTTGGGTTGACGGGACAGTCCTAATCCCTCCAAACCAGGCGTGTGTCTGAGGTTTTGGATTTGAACCCATCATGTTGCTTTTTGTATCTTCTGTAAGTAAAAGGTTTTTAAATCTGATTAAAGGTGTAAACAGAGGGGTCCTGCCTCCGACATAAAGCCAGTGGCTCCGCTGGGAAATACAGTTTATGGATACGCCACGTAAGTCTAACATCTGAATACATCATCTTCATCATCTTCATCATCTTTATCTGAATCCTCCACTAGGGTTGGGGGGGAGGGGGGCGGACGTTTCAGGGCGCCAATCCATTACTGAAAACACTTACACACACATGTATGCACTGTATAGGGCAATTTAGAGCATTTAATTTACCTTGAATCCATGTTTCCTGCATCTGAATATAAGGAGTTAAATTAGCGTTTAATTAAATGAGTGCTCCTCTGAGGGCTGATCTCTCTCTGCAGGACTGAGGATGCTGAAGCCTTCGAGGTGCAGGATGGAGGCAAAAGCACCGGGATCTTCACCAAATACCTGAACAAACACATCCTACAGCCTCAGAGGCTCACACAGGTCCTGGAGCAGGTCTCAGAGGGTGAGGGAGCGCCCCGCCGCCGCCGTGTTCACGTTATCTGTAAACGATGCAGGAAGGCGGGGGTAAATACTACAGGTGGATATTTAATAAAGGGTCAGATGGACAACAAATACCCACTGTGGCGCCCTCTAATGGAAACGATTCCCAGTTACCTATTGGATGGCATGGTTAACCCTAAGTCACTGTAATGTTGGGACCTGGTGTTGCAGATGTAGGTAAAGACCCGCTGGTTCATGGGAGACAGGTGGTGGAGATCAAGCACACGCTTAAAGAACCCCGGGCCCTCACTGATCCAGTGGGCACAGCTGGACACACCACTGAGATGAAGCTTCGAGATGCCTCCTGGAGAGGTGCTCATGGTGGGTGATCTTCAGTGGTGCTCTCTCTCTGTCCCCGTGGTTACACACCGCTCTACACACATGTCCGTGTCCATGAACTCTGATTGGTTTCCAGCTCTTCCAGGACGGCAGTGTTTGGACTTCCCGTGTGGAGTTCGGGTGGAGCTGAGTTTCTCTCCGCTCTTCTCCAACATCATGCTGGTGTTTGGAACAGTGAGAGAGACGGGTTCTGTGGCTCAGGACTGCAACGTGACTCTCAGGAGTGACCCGGTCAGTTCACCACACTCCACATGTTTAACACTCTCTCTCTCACACACATGCATGTCTTTGTGGTACTAAGCGTGTCCTGTGGGTTCTGTAGGTGATGGAGGACATGTTCTCGGGGTGTGGTCAGTCAGATGAGATGGACTCTCTGCTGCTGAGTAAAGCTGATCAGTCGGACTGCAGTCTGAGGCTCTGCTGTCTTCAGAAGCTTCAGGTTCACATCCGGATTGTTTATTTTTTGCTGACTTCGGTGATTTTGGGTGTGAAAGCCTCACACTCTTGACCTCAGCGTTTGTTCGTCATGTTGGGATGGCGTTAGTGAGATGTTCATGTTCTAATGTAGAAGATGTGGTAGTGCTTAGCATGTTCTCCTCTCAGCATTGGAGATGCTGGTTCAAATCCTTATCTGCGTGGAGCTTCCACATGGGTTTTCAGTTTGACAGCTGAAGAGACCAGGGACAAGTCACCTGACCTCAACTGCTCCCAAACTGCTGTATACAGCACTGCCCACCGCTCCGGGCACGTGTGCTCACTTCACTGTGTGTGTGTGTGTGTGTGTGTGTGTGTGTGTGTGTCTCACTGAATGGATGGGTTAAAGGTGGAGGACACTCCTCTGTGTGTCAGTAGTTTATCACTTTGTTATTTTATTATTTATAGGAACCTAAATGAAGTATTATGATGCTAACAAAAATGTTATTATTCTGCATAATCACATTAATAATTCAACACTCCAGTAAAACCTTCATGACGTGCACTGGGACACTTTAAAAAAGCAGAAAAGTTTGAGAAACATCATCAGAAATTCTGCTAACATCCTGCATTCTGTTTAACACACTGCGGGTCTGAAACCAGCTCCGTGTGTGAACCCTGAACCTGCTGAAGCTGTACTAAAGTTAATGTTTGAACCTTTCTGGACTCTGTGGGTTAACATCTCATCTTCGCCTGTAGGTGGCAGCATGCTCCTGTTCAATCCTCATCTATTGATGGGTAGTTTAAGGTTTGTGGTTAAGAAACCCGTGCACAGATCTGTGTTTTGTTTTTACACTGCACCATAAGAGTTATAAAACACTGCACCTCCATCACCTGAACATGTGGTCATGTGACTCATACTGCTCCCGTTCAGATCTCAGACGTCATCAACACTGCATCTAATACTCTCCTGTTGTTATGAGCTGCTGCTCCGTTGGTATGATGTAAATAGATTATTATTAGTTTTTGGACAAACCATTTATCTCAGCTGGTATGTTTTCTCTTTGCGCAGCGCCCCCTGCTGATCCACATCCAGCTGGACTACACCCATATGAAGAGAAACCTGCGGCTGAGGGAACACAGGGAGGTGGACATCGGCTGGCCGCTCATCGGCTCCTGTAAGTTCAACCAGGCGACGGCCGGAGCCGCGGTCCATACTGTGGGTCATAAGAACAATCGCTCGTGGCCTCCCTCTCCTGCTCTTTGTGCTGGACGCCCCTCCACCCGGAACCCCGAAGACGTCTCCTCTCACTCGGCCAGAGCGTTTACCGTCAGCTCAAACCAACCCGAAGAAAATGATGAAACGAATTCCAGTGAATTCACCATGTGAGCGTCTGGATGATGTGATGAGAACCAGGGTCCTGCACAGACCACCCGGTGACCCGACGTACGTATGAGAGAGTACCACAGAGACGTCCACCAACGAGCAGCGGTCTAATCCTGTCATCATTACAGTCTGATCTTAAAGCTGCCGTTCCAACAGCGTTTTCTAAATCAAAAGGTCCATGATGCAGAGAGATTCATCAGAGGTTATGTTACAACACACACCCCCTTGACAGGTCAGGAGCTTTAGAACCCCCCTAATGTCTCCAGTTATTTATTGAAACTATTCAGTCAAGTGTCTCGTTATGTTCTGAAATGAAAGCAGAGCACAAATGATCCACTGGAGTTAAAACCCAATCATAGAATCTATAAACCCAAAGGTCTTCAAACCTCAGATTCATCAGAGGCTCCAGCTTTCACAGAGAAAACGTTCTTTCTACAACAGAAAGCAAAGTTCTCCCTAAATCTGCTGCAGACGCTCCATAAACAGGACATGATGTCCCTGTGACCCTGTGGAACCTTCCTTTGGTCTTCAAACCTTATACATATATATATATGTATATGTATGTGTGTTTGTATGTATATGTATATTAATATATTGTTTTTAGTTTGTGGCGGTTGTTGCATTAGGGGGTACCCCACACTTTTTACAATTTTTACACTTTATTTTTTTTGGCAAAGATTCTCATGCCTTGAAAAAACAAGATAAGATTTTATCTAACACATGTCTGTTTTTTAAGTGATATATATTAGTGTGTGTGTGTCTGTGTGTTGTCTATGTGTGTCTGTGTGTGTTTTTCCATCAGAGTATGTTTTAAAGAAAGTTTGTTCTCACAAAATCAGTTGCTATTTTTTATACCATCTAAATTAATTTTATTAATTGTTCATATTAAAATACTTTGCTATAGAAACTGATGGAATGAAACTTATACTAGAATTTCACACTGTTCATTAAAGCAGTGAGGTGCGAGGGATGTGGCTTTATTCTGAATAAACCCCATAAAGAGGTGTTCTTAGTCCTGTGGTGTAGTGGAGAACAGGTCCAATAACCAAGCAACACGGTGAAGATGGAACTATTGATAAATGTTCTTCGAGTGTTCTCAGCCTCGGTCCTCGGTCCTCAGCCTCACGTGTCCTTTGCCCCTGAAGACACCACCCTGTCTGTAGTCTGATCTCGACCTGCTCGTCTTGTGATGACGGCTTAGAAACGACACGGCCATCGTGATCCATTATGAGATCTGATGATGGATCCTCCAGGGTGGAGGTTCAGCTGGCCTTCCTGTCCTCCCCACACACCGGCCGTGGTGTCTGAGCGCTGTAGCCAGTGCCAGTCCTCGAGGTTTTTTTTATAAACTGTCTGCTACAGACCTTCACATGCATCAAAGAAATACCTCATTTTAGATTAGACAGATTCATCGAGGTCATTCTGAGTGCAAAGCTTCGAAAACCAATGTTCAATTTGGCAGATATTAAACCAAAAGATGGAGTTTGTGGTTCTCCAGTTCCAGATTGTAGTCCATCTGTGTTCTGTGGTGGTGTTGGTTCTCATCACAGAACAGGTATCATTGGGGTGGTGGATTGTTGATGGTCAGTTCTGCAGTCATACTGCCGGGATAGGACTAATGCACCTGCCCTGTGGTGGTACTATTGGGGTCCTGAGTGTTAGAGAACAGAGGACACAGTATGTCCTGTAGAACACTAACAGATGGACTACAGAGTGGACCTGCAGAACTACAAAGTCCAGCTCTACAGGAAGTGTAGCTGAGATCATGGAGAGCAGTTAAGGTGTGGACTGTTCTGTGTTGTGGACAGAGCAGCCTGTTCATCTTGTGAAATGGAAATGGTTTCCAGTTTGTGAATTTAACTTCCAACTACAACCACAATCCCGGGCGGTTTTTTAATGAGAGACACTGAAAACATTGGGACAAAGACGTGGAAGTTTTTTAATGTGAGGTTTTGCTCCTTTAGATCTCTGACACGATTCCGAAAAGCCTGGTGGTGATGCGGATCGGCCGCTGGGGGGCGCCCCACTTTATTGTTTGTCAGTCAGTCAGTCAGTCAGTCCCAGCAGGGAATTTGTGCTTGAATATCAGGTATCGGAGCCGTGGGGTGGACGCTGGGTGGACGCTAGGTGGACGGGCAGTGGGTGGAGGTTCAGACTGATGGAGCTCGGTAACCGGACTGCAGAGTGAGGACGCGGGCTCTGCCTCATTCTGCATTTTAAAAGCGTCCGACGGCGGGGGCGGGACCTTCACACGCGCTACCGGAGCAGCCATTGGTGGAAACGACCGTCAGTCTGTCTCCCGCACAGGATCCCGCTCCACACACCCCCCAGTTTGTGAGCAGCGGACTGTGCGGAACACCGAGACCCGGAGTCTGAGGCGCCGCCGCCGCGTCATCCACCAGATCCACCGAGCCGCAGACGCAGCCGCCTGCACCGCCTTCCACCGCGCGGCTGCGACATGACGGACTGCTGCACCGCCGAGCTGCGGGCCGAGCGGAGAGCCCGGCCGGTGTGACGCTGCGGCGGAGCTGCTGCTGCTGCCGCCCGGCTCATTGTTCTGCCGCCGCCCGCAGACATGTTGAGCCGACTGATGAGCGGCAGCGTCCGGAGCCTGGAGAGAGAGTTCAGCTGCACTGTCCGTCTGCTGGACGACACCGAGTACACCTGCACCATACAGGTACACACACACACACACACACACACACACACCGAGTACACCTGCACCATACAGGTACACACAC
>JAFMOD010000134.1:48549-68465 GCA_019802435.1 Corydoras maculifer | reverse complement strand
AAAAAAAAAAAAAAAAAGTGTGTGTGTGTATATGTGAATGCAGACAAAAGTGTATGTATGTATGTATGTGTATGGGGAAAAAAGTGTGTGTGTGTATGCAAAAAAAGTGTGTGTGTGTATGTATGTGTGTGTGAGTGTGTGTGTGCTGACCTGCGATCTTCTTTAAGGTGGCGGTGTTGAAGATGTTGTAGTAGTGCAGGTTGAAGATCTTTCCGAGCTTCTTGCAGAGCTGGTTGAGCTCGTCTAAGCACCGGCTGACCGTCTGCTCTCTCTGGGTGGTGGTGCTGCTGACCGACGCTCGCTGCTTTCTGATGCTGGAGGCGCTTTCAGTCTCGTGAAACTCCACCTGAAACCAAACACCTCCTCACTTTGATGATGGATTATTTACCTCATTATAATTTTAATGTTTTATATGAAGTCATCCAAGGTGAACTGATCATGTGACCCCCGAGCACCTGCATGCCGCCGCCGAGGACGCTCGCGGCTTTGGGTCCCGCAGAGATGTAGGCCACGGCCTGGCCGTTGTTGGTGATGTACAGGTCCTCCATCAGGACGCCGTCCAGCACCAGCTTCTTAAAGAGCCGGTCTGCGTTGTGTCTGGAGTACGCCCCCCCGACGCCGTACATGCCCGTCTGAAGG
Source organism: Corydoras maculifer (assembly GCA_019802435.1). Classification (NCBI taxonomy): domain Eukaryota; kingdom Metazoa; phylum Chordata; class Actinopteri; order Siluriformes; family Callichthyidae; genus Corydoras; species Corydoras maculifer. The sequence goes on along the minus strand of JAFMOD010000134.1, from coordinate 67,826 downwards.
CGTGCGGTTTTGGAGCCTGCGGTCATTTGGTTACTCTGTTAAGGCGTGCTGAGAACACCCAGAAAAATAAAACCCGCCGACGCCCGTCCTCTCACCCAGAAAGATGTCCACCAGCATGTTCAACGTCAGCCTGTTCTGCTGAGCGGACACTCTGTACCTGCCCCCGACCTTCTGACAGTTCTCCTGCACAAACTGAACGATCTTCTTCACGTCTTCAGTCACCACCCGCAGTTTGTAGTTCTGAAAGAAACTCAGTTCATGTTTAAACACATTCTTTATAGAAACGGAGAAAATCAGGACATAAAATATCATCATTATGTACAACTTCACACACACACACAATATTATACACTGCCTTGCCAAAAAAAGATCACACACACTTATATTCTGTGCTTCAGTAAAATAAAGATCATAAATCTGGACTCATTAATATAAGAAAATACACGTCTCACATGTGGTCTGGCACAGTTATCACACATGACATCTGGATGCTCTTTGCAGAAATTAGTGTTAAATGTTCGTTCTCCAAAGTACGCTAGAAGCTGGATCCTCCTGCACTCCAGCACATTCTCACAGAAGTGCACCATGCTGTGCAGATTGTTAATGTGCGTGGCTTTGGATTGCTGGTTTCCGTCTCTGTCCACTGAAAACACAGACGTTCCACAATCACAACAGATTCAAAGTCCATTAAACACCACAACAATGAGAATTCTGAGAAAATAATAAAAAGCATAACATTAAAGTGCATTTAGTAAATTATACAGTAATGAGTGTGTGTGTGTGTCATTAGTCTAACATAAAGGAGAACATACTGGCGATGATCCTTTTAATGCGGACGACATCAGAGTACGTATAGAAGAGGACACATTGGGAGATTTCTCCGTCTCGTCCAGCTCGGCCTGACTCCTGGTAGTAGCCCTCCACTGATTTGGGCACGCTGGCATGGATCACATAGCGCACATCGGGCTTGTCAATGCCCATGCCGAATGCAATGGTGGCACATATGACCTGAAGAGGTTTGAGCATTCATTTATTTTATTAGTTTAACAACTTTTATACGAATCACAGTAAAGACTGTAAACATGAAGAGCAGCAAAATACGGATGATAATAAACAATTCAACTTTAGGAACATGTATAAAAATCGCCTTACCTGGCAGCCGTCCTGATTAATCCATTTGTTTTGAACGTACTCCCGGTCGCCGTCATTTAACCCGGCATGGTACGCCAGAGCTGAAAGGCCAGCCCTCAGCAGACTGGTGGCCATGTTGTCACAGTCATTACGAGACAGACAGTACACGATCCCCGAGTCACCTGAACCAGAACACAACATTTAGAACAGCACGCCGACACCCCGCCGGCACTGATCTCAGGACTGTGCACTGCTCACGTGGATAATGCTTCTTAATCCAATTAATGCAGTCCTCGTCAACCTTCTTCGGTTTTTTAGGTAATATGGAGTATTTGAGGTTGTGTCTGTTAAAGCTCATCGTGAAACTGTGGACAAAAAAAAACAGCGGGAAAAAATACAGAGTTCAATTTATTAACTGGACACATCAATAATATAAGAGTAAACTCTGAGAGGGCATGACATTATTCTGAATAAATCCTATAAAGAGGTGTTCTGAGTCCCGGCGTGTAGTGGAGAACAGCTCCACCTCTTTATGTGATTTATTGACAATAATACACAAACCTCGAGTCTGATTACTTTAATAAAATTCTTAGAAACACTATAATAAAAAAACAGATTCAGAAATGCCTTTATCAAAATAAAGGAATTCTGACATCTAGTGGCCAAACTACAGAAAGCCATTTATAAAAAAACATGGGTAATAAAATAATGTATTGTATATCACACACTGATACGAATGTGAAGCACTCGGAGGTGTGTGTTATTGTTAATGATGTCACGGCTGGATGAATGGCTCAGCCAATCAGATTTAAAGAGCACAATACAGCGGTGTGTGTTCTGATGTTATGATGAAGGCTTACACTTGAGGGTGGGTCATGGCGAGCTGATTGAGGATGTCCTTTTGAACCCGCGGTGTAGCTGTGGCCGTCAATGCCATGATGGGTACACTGGGAAACTTTTGTCGTAATTCATGCATTCGTTTGTAATCAGGCCGAAAGTCATGTCCCCACTACAACAGAGCACGGACGTTATTAATTAATACACATCAAACAGATGACCTCAGATTTATAAAATCACAATTCAATCACATCTATGATTGAGAGCTACCTGGCTGACACAGTGAGCCTCGTCAATCACAAAACGCGCCAGCAGTCCTCGCTCGTACAGATTCTGTAAAGCAGAGATCATCCTGCCACTCGCACAGATCTGTCAGAGGAACACAACGCAGAACGTCTCAGAACACTTCAGAACCTTCAATCAAATTAAAGTCGTCACAAATCTTCAGCTCCACAGAGCTTACTTTAAACTTTAAAACAAAAAAAACAAAAAATCAGGTGCTCCTATGAGAACCAGGCCAAAATATGATGTGCACCCCTGGGACAGCACGAGTGTGTTTACAGACATACCCCGAGGACATGAAAGTTAATCAGCATTACACGTTTCCATTTGATCTCAGACCTTTTCAGGAGTGGCGTAGAGGAGTTTGATGATGGGATCCTTTTTCGAGAGCTGCATGTAGATCCGCCCGGCCTCACCGTCACTTTTATCTCCAGACAGACTGGTTGCAGGAACCTGAAACAACACACCACGAGTGAGGGAACAACCGCATCATCGACTTCAATGGAATCATAACAGAGGACGAGGGGCTCACATCCAGCGCAGTGAGCTTCTGAACCTGGTCCACAATGAGGGAGCGCAGCGGTGAGATCACCACGGTCACTCCATTAGAAACACAGGCAGGAAGCTGATAGCACAGACTTTTACCTCCGCCTAAAAACACAGGTGTATATTTCAGCAGTAGTCACTTTATTTATTCTCAGTTCTCCGTCTGCTTATGTATGGACCTTAAAACACACCACAGATCCTCATCAGTAATAAACTGAATATAAACTCATAATTAATGAAGACCGCTGACCTGTGGGCATCAGAATGAAGGTGTCCTCTCCTGAAAGCGTGGCGTTAATGGCTTCTAGTTGGTTGAATCTGAACTGATGAAGACCAAACTTTTTATGAAATATTTTCATCATCTCAGCAGAGTGAGGGAAGGTGAAGCCCCGAAAGCGATCATGTGCTGGGTTTCTGAACGTAACTTCTGTAAAGACAGAAGAGGTGAAGTGTTACTCACAGAGAAAGTAAAAATGGAAATATACCTGAAGTCCCTGTCATACGTGCAGTGTAGTGTGTGAAACTAAAACGTACCCAAAGCACACCCTATAATACACCCTATAAACCTTTATACTTGTAAACATGATCAAAGTAATCGGTTTGAACCCTGACCTTTGGCAGGTGCTTTAGATGGGTTCAGAGCAGCAGGAGCAGCTTTGGTGAGGGATGTAGAGGGTCCTTTTTGACAGACTGGTTTGGACGGAATACTTTTTGGAGCAACAGACCGCGCAGGTTCTTCAAAATAATCAGGAATGTCACTGTCATTAAAGTCATCAATGTCAAAATCATCTAAAAAGTCGGGGGGGTCATCGCGTGCTGGTGCTGAGGGGGTCGATGAGGACACATCACTTCCAGCATTACTTTTGCGAGCCACCTTCACTGGATTCTCCGAATAGAAGAGTTGGGTGTGTTCTCCTGACTCGCGCCCGTCGGTGCGGTCCCTCAGAGATGAAACACAGCCCTGCTGTACGGCCGATCCGAACGGGACGCTCGGCTTGCTGCTGCCCCTCAAGGAGTCCGAATCTTTAAACACGCCGCTCTTTTCTAAAGCAATCACGTCTGTGATGGATTTACGGAACTGAAAGCCTGAGGTCACAGAGCTGGAAACAGAAGGACCTTCTCCTTTTGTTCCACTTCGTTTGTTGAACTGCGAATCTGCAGACGATGCGTTGGCAAGAATCCTTTTTCTGTGCAAAACAAGAAGATAATTTGATAATATTTACCAGAACCAAAGTCATTAACAGAGCAGGAATGAATTTGAATGTCTTTTCAGTTTGTTACCGTTCAGCTCTCTGTAAAAGAAGTTCTGAACCACAAGACAAAGAGATGAGTTCATGATCAGGAATGCTGTCCACCAGATCACATACAGACTCCATAACACTGAAGAGCGCTCCAGATCCTATACAGATCAATTACCAGGAAACATCAAGCTTAATAATGTTTAAATAACCAACCTGGAGCAGCGGAACGTGAAACACACACTGAATAATAATGTAGCTTACCGTCGGTTCCTGACCGACCCGAAATGAATCCCCTTTGTGAGGTAGAACTTAAATTAGAACCGATCACAGAGTCGGGTTTACTGAAGAAGAAAATGATGTTCAGGATTAAAAACAATACTGTAAAGACTTCACTCAAAATGAGAATGCTTTATGATTAGTGAGTATATGTTAGAATAAAGGCTGATGTAACGTTACAGAGCACCTTGTTTCCTGCAGAGTTAAAACAGAGGAGCATTTATCTTCATCAACGGGTGACGGTGGAATGAAGTCCTCCTCTGGGACCTGAGTGTCATCGATGTCTATGATCTCCAGATTATCCCACGTATGATTATCTGACAATATAAACAGGGAAATGAATGTTTAATCTCTAAATGAATAATGAGTATTGACTCGTCACTCACTTGCTGAATGGCTGGGCCGTTCGCATGGATCTGGAGATTTTTTGGGGGATTTGGAGGTGACGGTGATGGAGTCCTCCTCACTGTCGCTCAGCAGTGAAGCAAACTCCACCGAGGCCGAACATCTCCTTGTGGCTTTAATGGGAGACTCCACGACAGAACATGCTGACGGAGCATCATCCTGATCTGCTGCGGGGGTCTCCTCTGCAGCGACGTCTCTGTCCTCCGTCTTTTTGATGTGAGCATCGTTAGGTGATGTCACGCGCTCTGGTCGGGGTGGGTTTTTTTCAGTAGCTGAAGCTTCAAAGTCGTTGAAGTCATCCCAGTCGTCCAACAGCGAGGAGAAGGACTCTTCATCCACGACCAGGTCCACCACCGATCTCTGATTAGAGCTCCTGCCTTTAGGATTTCTTTGGGCGCTGCTCTGGACAGCACCAGGTCTGCTGACTGCAAACGGGTTGGCTGATGGGTGGATGGTCGGGGTCGTGACCGCGCTCGGTGCAGTAAAGAAACTTATTTTGGGTTTCTTCAGCTTGTTTGGAAATGTCAGAGGAACTTTGGTTACATCGTGGCTGTGGGGTATGTTGACACTCCGGTTTGCAAAGACATTCGTTACCTTTGGTTGACCTTCAGCCTTGTTAATGACAGCTATGGACTTCTTTTTGAAGCAAAATGCCCTAAAAATAGCAGAAGACATCAGAAATCAAATGTCAGTGAGGTGAGGTCAAGTCAGTGAGAGAGTGAGGTGAGGTCAGTGAGTGAGGTGAGGTCAAGTCAGTGAGTGAGTGAGGTCAATGAGTGAGGTGAGGTCATTGAGCGAGTGAGGTGAGGTCAGTGAGTGAGTGAGGTGAGGTCAATGAGTGAGTGAGTGAATGAGTGAGTGAGTGAATGAGTGAGGTCAGGTCAGTGAGTGAGGTGAGGTCAGTGAGTGAATGAGTGAGTGAGGTGAGGTCAGTGAGTGAGTGAGTGAATGAGTGAGTGAGTGAATGAGTGAGTGAGGTGAGGTCAGTGAGTGAATGAGTGAGTGAGGTCAGTGAGTGAGGTGAGGTCAGTGAGTGAGGTGAGGTCAGTGAATGAGTGAGTGAGTGAGGTCAGTGAGTGAATGAGTGAGTGAGGTGAGGTCAGTGAGTGAGGTGAGTGAATGAGTGAGTGAGGTCAGTGAGTGAATGAGTGAGTGAATGAGTGAGGTGAGGTCAGTGAGTGAATGAGTGAGTGAGGTGAGGTCAGTGAGTGAGTGAGGTCAATGAGTGAGGTGAGGTCAATGAGTGAATGAGTGAGTGAGGTGAGGTCAGTGAGTGAGTGAGTGAGTGAGTGAGTGAATGAGTGAGTGAGGTCAGTGAGTGAGGTGAGGTCAGTGAGTGAGGTGAGGTCAGTGAGTGAATGAGTGAGTGAGGTGAGGTCAGTGAGTGAGTGAGGTCAATGAGTGAGGTGAGGTCAATGAGTGAATGAGTGAGTGAGGTGAGGTCAGTGAGTGAGTGAATGAGTGAGTGAATGAGAGGTCAGTGAGTGAATGAGTGAGTGAGGTGAGGTCAGTGAGGTGAGGTCAGTGAGTGAGGTGAGGTCAGTGAGTGAATGAGTGAGTGAGGTGCCGACGGACTCGAACCCTCACCCCGGCTTCGGTGTGTTTAGAGGGAACCTGCTGTGCGCCGCGGTGCTGCTGAAGCGCTCCAGCTGCTCCTGCAGATTGTTCTGAGGCAGAGCCGGCATTATAACCGCTTATAAAACATCCGATATAAACAAACCCGCGCCGAGAACAGCGCCCTCTGCCGACACAGCCGCTCCCGCTGCCTCACTCCCTGCACGACAGAACGATTAAGAAACGCTTTCATTAACGATGATAAACAGTTTAATGAACGTTAATAAACAGTTTAGTTAACGTTGATACACGGTTTAATTAAGGTTAATAAACAGTTCTCTGCGTTTCTCTACAAATTAAACGCGTTCCTCAGAAAGCCGAGCAGTTCTGATTAAGGCGGGTTCTCTCCGCAGCCTCTGATTGGCTGAACGGAAACCTCTTCTTCTTTAGCTTTCCTCGCTGCGGCTGAGTCAGGGGCTCGGTCTCTTTACCGCCATCTACCGATGGCGCATGCGCGGTGTCGGCGCGCTCTCTAACCTTTCGTTTTAATAAAAGAAGAATAAAAAGAGATGTGCACACAACCCCCCCTGCTGGTCAAAACCTAGATTGGCTTTTTAACCCTTTGTTAGGTCTCATCTCATTGTGTTTTAATGTCAGAAAACTGATTTCAGTCATCGTTTAAATTCATTCTGTAGAACTGCTGTCATTTGACGGGATGTGGAGGCGATGCAGTCCTGAACTCATCTCCAACTGTACAGTACATTATTATAAACACCTAAAAAACTGCAGGGATGAGTGAGGAAGAAAATAATGACATTATATACACAGGATATGTTCGAGAATATGCAAATATATATGTTCAGTTCTGGGGATTCCAGGTTCGAATCCCAATCTGGGTGGAGTTTGCATGTTCTCCCTGATGAATGAATGAATGTTCAGAGTTGCATGAATTTATATACATGATCTATACGGAGTGAATAACAGATGTAATATCTCCTCAGTTAAGGTGTAGTGTAATATATCCAATGTGTATATATTTATATAAAGATATTATTTACTACGTGGGTGGCACAGTGGATTAGTGGTTTAGCATGTTCTCCTCTCAGCGCTAGGGATTCCCGGTTTGAATCCCCATCTGGGTGGAGTTTCCATGTCCTCCCCGTGTCTGCGTGGGTTTCCTCCGAGTTCTCCAATTTCCTCCCACAGTCCAAAAACATGGTTCAAGTCAATTGAGTTCTCCAAATTGTCCCATATAGAGTGTGTGAGTGTGTGTCCAGCGCCCGAAATGTTCTCCCCCGGACGGGCATGGGGAACCCCCCCCCCCCCCGCGCGACCATAATAGAGGATGAAGCAGAAGATAATGGATGGATGGACATTATTTACTTTGTAGAGTAGTGATAGCGCAGTATGATGCAATCAAACAAATATAAGAATTAATGCAAAAATAAAGGGCAGTGTGTAATTAAAGTGATGAGGTCCCTGTGATGAGTTCAACATGGTTCACCTTCAGGTGAGGAGCTGTTTCTTACAGAATGCTTTTTCAGATGCTTCCACACTGAGGTGAGCTACAGCCCTTACATAAGCGCAGTGTGTAAGGATTATACTAACACTCCTGTTAAAGACATTCGACTCAGGTATCTCAGTTGGTTGATCTTCAGCTCTGGTGGAGACCTAAAGATAGCAGCCTGAGGCAGCAACACTAAAACTGAGCATGAAGATCTGCGGTGCTGCCTGGTACCACCCCCCCCCCCCCATCACACAGGTTCAGCCTTTGAACCCCGTACCATTTCAGACTTCGATCTCACGTGCAGACCTCAAACGTGGAGCTGATCTGCTGCTGCTGTAATTAATGTGTAATTAACTATCTCGTGTTTGTAACAGTGTTCCGTTCTGAGGGGAACTCCTCACTTCCTCCACCATGCTGTCAGGCTGAGCGGGTCACGTGACGCTGTAGCTTTACCTCAGGCGGCTCTTTCTGATCTTTCGTTTTAAACTTTTGATTTAAAGATGAATTCTGTTCTTAAAGCCGCGGCTTTATTCATCTTCCTGCACTGCGTTCGGACCTCGTCTGTTTTCACCCAAAACGGTAGGAATGTTACGTTTACAGTTCATTAAACAACAAGTAGAATTGTATCATCGCGTTCGGGCCTGTTTTTGATTAAATTCGTGTAAATTGTGGTAAAGAAAATAAAATCTTTATATTCAGTTAAATATTAACAAACGTTTCAATTTGCCGAATAAATCCGTGCCACGTGATCCGCCGGCGGTTATATAGCGATTAAACTCACAAAACTACAAAAATAAAGTTAAATTTACTAAATGACTTTAACAATTTACACAATTTAAACAGGTGGTTATGTCTGCAGCGCATGTAAAACATTTATAGGATATAAATTAAGGTTCTGATAGTGTACAGAGACTAAATAAACTCAATAAAAATAACATATTTAGACGATGACGATTATATTTGAATGATTTTTAAGTAATAAAGCTGACCCACAATATGACAACTTGTCTTGTACAGAAACATGTTCCCAATAGGGGGCGCCATCACAGAATTATTGTTTATTAAAATCTCTCTCTCTGTATATATATTTTGCTGCAGATGAGTTCCTCTTTAAAACATGGATGTCTGAGGTTAGAATCTAAAGAATGGTACACAATTAAACTCTTCATTCTACATGAAAAAGGAAACGCATTCCCCTGATTATTATTTTTTAACGTTTTGTCCACAGCACAACAAAATGTACGAGCTGGAAGAGTATTACCCGCGGCTGCAGATCTTCCTTAAGAATAAGAAGATGATTGACGAGCACAATGCAGGGAAACACACGTACAGCAGTAAGCTTCAGAATGAAGACGCAGAACCCCCACAGGGAACAGGGATGATTAGGGTGGTGGGTGATGGTACGAGTGGATCAGACACCTGTATGTTCTGTATGGTGTACTGTTTACTGTTCAGCAGCACTGCTGGGTCTGATCCACTCATACCAGCTCAAAACACACACACACACACACACACACACACACACCTGCACCACCATATCACTATCACTGCAGTACTGACATGCTTATACTGAGTGTATAGGCTTCATGCTTCGACCGGTGCTCTTTCAGTCACTGCTTCGCCGACACTGTTCGTCGTGTTGAGAGTCTTTGGATAATGTGATGACTGACAATTAAATATTTCATCATCAAACTTATTATTTTTGTGAACTGTTTTTAAATTAGTTGTATAACTCTGTATTATCATACAGTGGGTCTAAATCAGTTCTCGGACATGACCTTTGTTGAATTTAAGAAACTCTACCTCCTAACAGAACCTCAGGTGTTTATTGTTCTTTCACTTTTTGATTATTATTGTTGTTTGTTACCAACTCTGTCATTCAGATCAATTTCATTTTTTATATTGTAGAACTGTTCTGCTACCAAAGGCAGTCACGTCAGCGGGGCCGGGGCCCTTCCAGACTCCATTGACTGGAGAACGAAAGGAAACTATGTCACCAACGTGAAAAACCAGGTAGTGGGCAGTTCTTTTATTCATTTGTGTGATGTTTGCATGTTGTTTTAAGTCTTGAGCATTCCAAACACCTGGATCTTTTTTCATACCGTGGGCCGTTTAAACGTTGATAATCTGATTGATTACTGACTGATGACTCCTGACCTGCGGTGTATTTTATATATCACAGGGGGCCTGTGGCAGTTGTTGGACATTCTCTACTACAGGTTGCCTGGAGTCCGCCACTGCAATAGCAACAGGAAAACTACCTCTGCTGGTAGGCATTTCATTACACACCTGTCTTCACACAAACAGGTCATCTGTACATTCACTTTTATAAAGCAGCTAACAGATGAGACGGTGCTCCACTGCCCTGCTTTCAGGCGGAGCAGCAGCTGGTGGATTGTGCTGGAGATTTTGACAATCATGGCTGCGAGGGGTGAGAACAATAACCGAAACAAAGCTCTATTCTGCAAATGTAGCTCCAAAGGGTGTTTAAATATACAGTACATAATCATAGCAGTTACATTTAAAGATATGGTTTATATGAATGTATATTCAGATCCTGACACACTGAACTGTAAACATCATTCTGCTTTGCTCTCTCTTTGTTCTCCTCTGTGTCTGTTTCCCAGTGGACTTCCCAGCCATGCCTTTGAGTACATCATGTACAACAAGGGTATCATGTCAGAGGATGACTACCCCTACACTGCCCGCGTAAATCAAACCTTTTCTTATTTTGGATTCTCTATTTAATAATGACTTCATTTTTCATAATCACTACTAATAGTTACTATTAGAACATAATACTGAAAGAATTCAAGCACTAATATGTAAATGTTTTGATAAAGTATTTGTATGTACATGTTTATATATATATATGTGTGTGTGTGTGTGTGTGTGTGTGTGGGTGTATACCTAGCTATTTTTAAGAGATATACTTCCTTGTTTCTAAATGTCATTGTCCGGTTGATCAGCGGTTCAGGTGTACAGGTTTGGTTGCATTTTTTGATCTTGTTATGCCACAATGTTTTTTATTGTCTCTAAACTGAAGCAGCTGTCATTAATCATTCAGCCTGAAGGGGTCGACAGTGGCACACTCAATAACACGGGTCGCCTCCCCCGATCTATTAGCACAGGGGTTACATTTTTAATGCTATTATAAACTGTAAATGGGACGAAGCCTAAATTCTTAGGTGATGACACCTGATAATTATCTCCTCTGTAGGAGGGGAAACCCACTGACCCATGGGTCCCAAAAAGGTTTCTTCCAACAATAGGGAGTTTTATCTTGCCACTGTCACTTCAGCATGTTGTTTGGGGTTCAGCTTTAGAGCAGGTTGGAGACGATCTACTATTAAAAAAATCTCTATATAATTAAATAAACTTAAACATGATTTTTTAGGGTTGCTCATTAGGGCTTACACTCACCGGCCATTTTATTAGGTACAGCCCATCATTACTCCACTTACCATATAGATGGACTTTATAATTCTACAGTTATATTAGAAAAATCAAGTTTTATTTATTATTAAGAAAGCACTTTTATTAATAGTAGATTGTCTCGAAGCAGCTTTACAGAGTTCTAAACCTGAACCCCCAAAGAGCAAACTGAGGCAACAGTGGCAAGGAAAAACAGACAGTGGGTGTAAAACGGAGGAGGTGTACTTAATAAAATGGCTGCTTAGTCTATTTTATTTACTTTTATTATTACATTTTATTTACGTTTCCACAGGAAGGTCCTTGTAAGTACAACCCTAAACTTGCTGCTGCGTTTGTGAAGGATGTGATCAACATCACGAAGGTGAGGTGCAGTGAGCGCTTAATGAACACTCTCTTAATGTGGCATTAACACCTCGTCTTTTTATCCAAAGTATAATGAGATGGAAATGGTCGATGCTGTGGGCAGGGTCAACCCCGTCAGCTTTGCGTATGAGGTGACCGCTGACTTCATGCACTATAAAGACGGAATCTACAGCAGGTCAGAGCACGTTGGTCCTTTATGCTTTTAACAGCAGTACATTAAAACAGACTCCCTGCTGATTTTGGTTATCGGTTGATGTTTTACAGCAACGTTTGTCACAACACTACAGACACCGTGAATCATGCCGTTCTTGCAGTGGGTTATAATCAGGAAAATGGCACCCCCTACTGGATAGTGAAGAACTCTTGGGGAACTACTTGGGGCATTGATGGGTTTGTTTGAATCATTTTATTCGTTTATCAGATGAGTTTGGAGGGAAGGCTCTCTGCGCCGGTCCTGCTGATGCTTCAACCTTTCATTCTTTATTTGCAGATATTTCTACATCGAGAGAGGACGGAACATGTGTGGCCTCGCTGCTTGTGCTTCCTATCCCGTCCCACCGGTGTGAAGAGGACCATAAAAAAAAACAAATATGAAATGACTTTATGGATTCCGATCATCTAAAAATACATTTTTCAAACATGTCATTTAAAACATAATGTTTTGTTTTTTTTAAATCAAGTTAATACAAAAGTCCTGATTGATTAAGAGACGCGGCTGCATCTGTAAATCTGAGGCTTAAGATCTTTACAGCGTTTTTATTTGGTGTTAATAAAATCAGACGGAACGTCAAAAATAACATCAAGGACATCGTGCTGTTACAGCCTGCAGCTGCTTTCATCAAAACATGATTCAACTCTAAACATCTGCTCTGTAAAGATTTCTGTAAAATAACTTTTGCAAATCAAATTAAATTTTAAGTGAAAACAGTCAGCGGTGGTCAGCACGGTGGCTTAGTGGTTTAGCATGTTCTCCTCTCAGCGCTAGGGATTCCCGGTTCGAATCCCCATCTGGGTGGAGTTTCCATGTTCTCCCCGTGTCCGCGTGGGTTTCCTCTGGGTTCTCCGGTTTCCTCCCACAGTCCAAAAACATGGAACAAGTTAATTGAATTCTCAAAATTGCCCCATATAGAGTGTGTCTGTGTGAGTGAGTGTGTGCCCAGCGATGGATTGGCGCCCTGTCCTGGGTCTATCTGCCCAGCGCCCGAGATGTTCTCCCCTGGATGGGCATGGGGAACCCCACCGCGACCCTAATAGAGGATAAGCGGGAGATAATGAATGAATGAAAACAGTCACTGTGCCCTCTACTGGTGAAAGGTGTGATGTGCAGGATTTGAAAGATCTCAGATTTATAAATTGTACTTTAACAAAACAAACTGTGGTGTAGTGTTTAGCATGTTCTCCTGTAAGCACTGGGGTTCAAATCCCAAATCGTGGGTTTTCCTCCCGTTCATGTGTGATTGTTTCAGTCTCACAGATACCTGAGGATCTCCTTCCCTGGAGCTGATCTCTGGATGTTCTGTATCATTCTTCTCATGATGGTCTGTGCAGATGGCAGTATTTCTTTATTTAAATCATTTAAACTGAGCAGTCTTTATTCTCTGCACGTGTTTCCTCTCTAATCAAGCTCAAAGTTCCTGTGCTGCCAGCCTTCTGTTAATAAAGACCTGAATTAACACCAGGATCTTCAGAGAACGAACACGTTAATTAAACACGCCCCTGTCATTAAATTAATCAATTACACTCAATTAGCAGCATGTTAAGACGTTGATTTTGTTGCATGGCTGTTTCTCAGCTGCACCCTCAGGACTGATTCCCATGTTGCTGATCTTTTCTACATCAGTGACGTCAGACTGCTCTTATTCTACATAACTGTATCTGATTAGATTTCTGTAATAATTGATTCCATCGTGGTGTTTCTCAGAATATTAACAGAATGTCCTCAACAATCACTTTGAACAAACATCAAATAATAAGGTGCGATCCATGTTCTCTCTGTGGGTTTACTCCAGGTCCTTCCAAACAGTCCAAAAACAGATTTAAGGTGAATTGGCTGCTCTAAATTGCCCCTATATTGTACGTGTGAAAAAAAAACAAAATAAGAACACAAGTTTGTAATATTAAATAAAGGCACTTTAGATTAAACTCCCTGATAAATCTAAAATATATTTATAACTTTTCTTTATACATTTATGATGAAAGTTCCTCCAAAGCACATGTTATAAATCAGGAATTACAAAAATAATCCACCAAAATAAAAGGTAAAAGCAGTATTTTGAACACTGTTATGTACAACGATCCTTTATTTAGTAAATTAAGTGAAAAACACACAAAGAGATAAAATCCCCCTGAGATAGAATAGATTTATTAAGCGAGAGGTAATCAGGAAACAAATTCTTTGTACTTTTTTTCTGATTTTTTTAAACAAAATGTGTATAAGTGATGAAATCAACAGAAGGGTTGAAAGATAATTGTCATACCACTGGGTATTGCTGAAAGCAATATATACATAAATATATACATACACACACACACTCATACATGTATGTTTATGTATATATGTATATGTATATATATATAAATATATATATGAAACGTACAATGTCGCATGCCTGCCATATGACCATATAGGGTTGTTAGGACTGTACTGAGTAAAATTACATACAAATATTCACAGAATAAGCACCACATTACTATATTCCTGTACTAAATAAGTCATTATAGACAGGATTACAGTATATGCAAAAGACTTTAAAGTTCTCTACAGCTAAATTACGAGTTGAAACACAAATTAGTCAGCACTAAGTGTATAAGCTAGAATATAATGCTTTAAAGAGATACTTTACACTAGATGTAAAGAAATATATAGGGTTGCATGTACAAAATATACAGTATACATCTGTGGTGAATTTCATGACTTTCCTTTTTTGACTCGTTCCTTTTTTATTTGTTCTTTTCTCGTCATGGTGCAGAACCCTATATTACTTTAGGACTACAAAAATACATTTTTGTTCGTTGCAGGCGAAGCAGTTCATTCACTTGTTATGATGATAATCTTAAACAACAATGCATTTTACAAAGTGATATACAGATACGTTCCACAATCACTGGAACAGCAAGAAAGAACATAAGATTGTCTGTTACCATACGAAAGCTGAATATTCTGGCATCACCGCAGAGTGCACCGGAGGAGTGACTCGGGGGTAACAGGGACAGGGCAGGCTCGGGTATTCTGGGACGGATTTAGGCATACAGTTATAACAGCAGACAACAGGAGCGATTCTCTGTTACTTTGAAATCATTGACGATTTAATATCGAGGTGAAAAAGCCTACCTAAAAATTATTCTACATGCAGCACAAGATCATAGAGCTGGAACAGTTCATCTCACTGATGCCGTGGAACAACATGGTCTTCATCATATTAATGTTCGAACATGCCAAATAGTATTATTGTGCTGTGAACTTTGCGTCTAGAAACAATGTTTAAGTATTACCTATCTTTAGTCCTCTAAAAATAAAATCTGTATTAAAGGATCAGTGTATATTTGCATGGTTACATCGTCCTCCATTGCTTTCCATTGCTACAGACACACAATAGTCACATGCATCTATGGAACAGTTTTCTAAAGCATGTTGTGTTTTTTAGGACATTCTCAGTTCAGAATATGAATCTGTTTAAATAACAGACAGAATCCTAAGACCTCAGGTTTCTTAAAATAAGCACTTTTTTTTGTTATTCTTTATTCGTGTCATTTGCCTTAAAATTAAAAAGCCGTGTAACTGGCATAACCTGCTGATTGATTTTTCTTTATGTTAAATTCTTTTAAAAAGTCAACACTGGAGGACACGTCCACTGAAACATGTGACGTCATCTGCAATAAAATAAAAAGGTCTTTTATCTGGTGAGGGAGCCGTGAGGACAGGGTGTGCCTGGCAGAGGGGTGTGAGGATGCATCAGTTTGGGGGGGTGCTGAGAGATGTACACTGATATACACACATAGCTGAACAGCAGATGCTGTGAGTGAGTGAGTGAGTGAGTGAGTAAGTGAGGGAGGGAGGGAGGGAGAGTCTGAGTATCTGGGCATCAGGTGATATACTTAGTTAGTTGTAAGCTGAGTTTAAATTCTGTTTTCTGTTTTTCTTGGTTCTCTGTTCTTTATTTTAGTCCTCAGCCTAAACTCCAGCCTACAGGAAGGTCTTCATGCTTACTCGGAGCTCACTCACTATTAAAGGTATGTGGTGGATGTCCTCTCCTGCCTCCTCCTGGTCACTCTGTAGCACATCTGTAGATGAGGAGCTCCAGACTGCACCATGAAGGCAGATCTCCATCGTGTGAGTCCTCTGATGGAGCCGGCTGACCGCCGTCGCTGCTGATGGTCCTGTTTTAAGTTTATTGTTCACTCTTCCAGGTTCACAGCTCATCGGTTGCCATGGAGATCTCAGCACACGCTCGGCGTCCCCTCCCCTGTAAACCATCGGTTTCTGAACGGGTCTGTTGGACAGGATGGGGGGGGGGGGGTGCTACCACAGAATATCACAGGCGTTCTATCAACACCACGGGAACCGGGGTTCCACTGAGGAACGGGGTATAACTATCATCTTTTTGTAAATAAGGGGCAATAACATCTCTGTGCACTTTGAAAACATATAAGTGTTCTGCTCACTAGAAACAGTACTAAAAGTTACAAATACACTAAACAATAAGATGTAATATATATACACATAAATATGTATATATGTATGTATATATATATATATGATGTGCATTGCTTTTTAATTGAACAAAAGCCTTCCTTCAGTTGGGCACTTTGGGCTCCATTCTGAGCGACGCTTCGTACATACTCTCTTCATCCAACACGTTGCTACTGTCCAGTAAATACTGGGCTGCCTGAAAAACACAACAACCATGAGTTACAGACATTAACCCACCCTCATTAAACAGATGCATTCTGAAGCTCTGGGTGCGGGAGCTCAGAGGTCAGGGTGATGGACCATCAGTCTGCAGGTTAAACCCCAGGTCCACTGAAGTTACCAATATGGGTCTCTGAGCCGGGCCCTTGCTGAATGTGTAAATGAAACAGTAAGATCAGTACCTTTGGTTGATGATCAATCTTGTATGCTGTTTGCTGAAACTGGCGTATCTCTCTGATGATGTGGGATATCTATAATAATAATGATAATATAATAAGAATAATCTCAATAATAATAATAATAATAATAATAATAATAATAATAATAATAATAATAATAATGATAATATAATAAGAATAATCTCAATAATAATAATAATAATAATAATATAATATAATATAATAATATATAATAATAATATTAATAATTAATAATAATAAACTAATAATAATAATAATAATAATAATAATAATAATATAATATAATAATATATAATAATAATAATAATAATTAATAATAATAATATAATATAATATAATAATAAACTACTACTACTACTACTACTACTACTAATAATAATAATAATAATAATAATAATAATAATAATAATAATAATAAAAATATAAGAAGCAGCAGTGAGGTTTACAGAACAGAACATTCTAAATGATAATGTTTAATATAAAGAAACACACATTAACTAATTTACCACCAAATGTAAAAAACATATATGGCCCTTTAAATGTTATACTGCCTCACAGTGGCAGACATGGGCGCGGTCAGCCTCGTCCAACATCAGGAGAATGGACAGTGACATGCTGGACTGCTGGCTGTGGTAGCTCAGGGGTTCGGGTGTTGGGCTTTCAGTAGGAAGGTTGTGGGTTCGAACCCCAGGTCCACTGAAGTTATCGATGTGCTTCCTCGAGCAAGGAACCTTTAACCTTTATCTCTCCAGGGGGCGCTGTATCAACCCTGTGTTCTGAACCCAATCATCAAAGTGGGATCCTTGTGAGTTGTTTTAAATAAAGGCGTGGTCTAAATGATCTGACGTGAAGGTCAGCAGGCCGAGCAGACCACCTGCTGAGGAGGTTCTCCGTATGTTCCGTGCAGAATTACCATTCTCATCTTGGAGAAGTTCACCAGGTTGTCCTCTGTGTAGTTCGGTGTCCCCTCCTCAATAAACGCGAGGTCTGTCAGATACATCCCCAAATACGGCACACAGGGAGGATCACAACTAACACACAGCAGTACAAAAGATTACACCTCCATCACATTCCAAAGCAGGCATTATTAATTATTATAAAGGCTTTATTATATATTATATTATTATTATTATTATTAATATTAGTGATTATTCATCATTCATACTTCTTCAGCGCTTCTCTCAGGTTTTTAAATCTTCCTTCAGATGAAACCAACTTCTGCAGTTTATCAATCACCGTTTTTGTCTGTGAAATGTTCAGAATTATAACATTAACCCAGAGAGTCAGATCTCTAATACAGAGCCAGTATAAACCTTAGGCCACGCCCCCTCTCTGCTCTCCATGTTCTCTTGTAGTTCTCCAGTTCCACTCTGTAGTCCATCTGTTAGTGTCTACAGGACATACTGTGTCCTCTGTCCTCTAACGCTCAAGACCCCAATAGTACCACCACAGAGCAGGGGGTATTGGGTGGATGCATTAGTCCTATCCCAGCCGTGTCACTGCAGAAGTGACCATCAGCAATCCACCACCCAAATTTAAGTTATTTATTTATATAGTCCTTTTTACAACAGTACATTGTCACAAAGCAAATGAGACCTGATGGAGAACCAACAGGGGGCGAACACCAACACAGAACACAGATGGACTACAGTCTGGAACTGGAGAACTACAAACTCCATCTGTATGGTAAGTGGAGGACATGGAGGATGGAACGAAAGGGGACATGGCCTAATTGGATAATTTGTATAATTGTAACGTCTCCATACGTATAAACATCATTTTGAGAACTGTATCTAACAGAGTCGCTTTGTGCTGCATCTCACCTGTTTGGAAACTTTAAGCCAGGTCTTCTTCAGCCTGAAGATGGCGCTGCGGTTGAGGGACGAGGTGATCTCCAGAACGGCGTTGTAGTTATGGAGACAGCGGCAGATGTCCGCCACGGCCACCCACTTCTCCATCACGGCCACCCGCATGTTCACGTCATCACAACGCAGGATCTCTGACGCGATCAGGTTGCTCACCTTCAAAGTAATAATGACATCATCATCGTTTGAGTCATAATTACAGCTAATGAAGCTAATGAAGTATTCAACCAGCATTTTAATCACCTTTACACATAAAGATTTACTCATAATAAAAGTGGCATGTTCTCCTCTCAGTGCTGGGGTTTGAATCTGGATCTGGGTGGAGAGTTCTCCCCGTGTCCATGTGGACAGGTTCACATCCCCCCGTCCAAAAACATGGATTCAGGCTCACGGGGCTGCTCCGAATTACATTTAAATTGCCCCAATGTAGAGTGTGTGTGTGTGTGTGTGTGTGAACATCCAACACCTGAAATGTTCTCCCCTTCCCAGTGGGGGATTAAGTGAATGATAATGAGACTAGAAATTGTTTTATTAATTGAAGAAACTTTTATAAACCTTTAAAGTTCAGAAAATCTCAAACTGACTTCACTGACTGACGGCTTTCTGATGTTCAGCAAAGATCGTTATTAATTAAGAGACAAATCACAGAGAAGCACAGATTACACAACAGAAAGAGTCCAGTCCACATTCAGACTGAGTCCACATTCAGACTGAGTCCACATTCAG